>CAUYRH010042162.1:0-30121 GCA_963574655.1 Perodicticus potto | reverse complement strand
TCATTTTCCTTCACACGTTTCAGGAAGCTATCTCGGCTCTTAGAGTGCTTAATGTGCTCAATACGAACATTAATCCTCTTGGCAAGGATCTTGCCCTTAACTTGTTTGTTTACAACAATGCCAACAGCATGCTGGGTAACATGGTAGACTCTTCCAGTTTTGCCAAGGTAACATTTGTGTGGCATGCCTTTTGGAACAGTACCCATTCCCTTGATGTCTACAATATCACCTTTCTTGTAGATTCGCATATATGTGGCCAAAGGAACAACTCCATGTTTTCTAAAATGCCTAGAGAACATGTAACGGGTGCCTCTCCTCTTTCCCTTTGTGTTTGTCATTTTGGTGAATTACTGGAAGATGGCATCTTTGGCTGAAAGGCTAAGGCAAACAATTTTATGCATTTGACATGTTGACAGTCCTGTGAACTGGAAAAAATATGCAGCCTTGGTTTTTGGTTTGATGCAAAAATTTGAAAACATTTTAAAATTTCTGGGAAGATAATATTTTGGTGCATTTGTGACTCCATGTTCAGTCAACATAAATATGTTACCTGCCAATCTTTAAATGGAATATATAGTGTTGCAGTCTGACATTCAACTTATAGAAAAATTTGATTATATCTCTCTCCTGGACTTTTACAGGTCCTATCTTCCCAGAGACAATTATCCCTGGCTTCACAATCATATCTTATTCTAAATTTTGGAAGCGCCTACATTTTTGAGCAACTATTTTCAAGAGTGAAGTACATTAAGAGTAAAATTATAACCAAAATATCTGATGTTCACCCTGAGAATTGTAACTACTTCCATTGAGCCAGATACTGATCCAATTAGGTTCTCCAATACAATCTAAAATATCCTACTAGTTTTATGTTGCCCATTTTTCTACCAAAAAATATAGAAAAACCAAAGACATTTTATTACTTAGATATGTACATTTTCTATATTAGTGATCACAAACTTTTGCTTATCTTTGGTGGCAAAGACCATGAAAATTATATTTGGACATGTTTATTCACTCAGTGTTTGTGTATTTAATGTGTGACCCCAGACAACTATTCTTTCAATATGGCCCAGAGAAGCCAGAAACACCCCTGCTCTAGATGTTAGTTTGACCACCAAAGTCCTTATTGTCCTACTTCTCTTTAATTGCTGTACTAAGTTTAAACACTTCATGAGTCCCTGGAAGGCAGTTTAACTGATTTCAGATTAGTTTCACACTAATCCTAGTGGCCTGCAGATGGTTAATCTTTACTTTCCCAGACCATGTATCCAACAGTTCGAGATTCTTAATGTAGTTGCTCTCCTGCTCCTTTCTTGAGTGAAGATTTAGTATAGATTTAGTCCTGATCCTACAGCAAAGCATCCCAGGTGAAAAATCAGTGAAACTTGATTCAATGAGGATTTTCTAGGCTCTGCCATCCCATATTTTGTCTCTACATTAATGGCATCATATTAATGTAGGCATGAAAGTCAGTAATTCTTCGATATTCCCAAAACAGTTGCCCCATCAAAATTTCATGTTTGGAAATTTTATTTAAGATTTGACAAGTTCTGCACTGCATTATCCTTCTCCTATTTCAATGGTTTTCTGTCCCACTTTGGCCTCTTTTTTTGAAGAGTAAACAACTTTTTCTTGTCTCAGTGTACTTTCATCTCTTTTTCTTGGGGCCAAGAGACTTCAATGCTCTTCAAGTTCACCTCAAGTGGACTAAGAAAATTTCCTGGCAAAGGTAGATATTTTGCTAATAGGAATTCTCATGGTTTAAGAGAATTCCTTTTGTTAATAGGAATTCTCTCAGTTTAAGAAAAATGTCTTCCCTAAATGTCATTTATTGGCTCCACTCAGCCCTATGCCAGGCATTAAAAGCTTGTAACATTCCATCTAATCCTTTTAACAATCCTTTGCTGTAGGTGGTATTATTTCACTTTTGATAAGAAAACAGGCTCAGAGAGGTTAAGACATTTGCTTAAGAAGATAACTGAGGTATGGCTCTAAGTTGACATCCCAGCCTATTCTTAATAACTACCACTAAGCATTAACTATGTTCCTGGCACATGGTGCTGGAGATTCGTCAGATACTTACTTTTTTGAACTTTGCAGAGTTTCCCAGTGAAATGCAAAAGAAATAGGTCTCAACACTGCAAAGGGTCCAGTACTCTCGAAAGCAATAGCATATATACATAGAATATACAAGTAAAATCTATTATATATACTATTACTGTTAAATCTGTGCCAGTGTGAATGGTTAGAAAAAACTTTTATTGATGGTTTTAATTTACAGTTGGCTGTGGATTGGCCGTGGTTTTCTAATAAATAATACACCCTAATGCGTATTATTGGGGACTTTCAGGAAGATTGATTGTGTTAAGCACAGAACGAACCATAAGAGATTATTTCGGTCCTCGAGAGATTATTTCGGTCCTCGAGAGCTTATTCTAATTGGCATATAAAGCCTGTGGTTTTGAAAAGTTGTTGCAAAAATACGAAAAGTATACTAAATGTTAAATGAGTGGTCCAAGGAGGTCAGACTCCAAAACCTAAGATGGTCGAAATCTCCATGGAAAAGGTAAAATTTAGTCCAGATCAGAAGAGCTGTAGAGAAAGCTGGAAGTATATTCCTGGTGGAACGGTCACTGGAAACTGTAATGTTTTATCGTAACCCGCTCCTGAAAACAATGCTGCCCCTCGCACCAGAGACTCCTGCTCAGAGACGGCAGGCTGACAGGGGAAGGAAGCGCCTCCCAACTCCTGCCGGGGCTCGGACTCTGCGCGCGAGGAACTACGGGACAGCCCTTGCCTCGCCGTGCTTCCGCTTCCGGTCTTCAGGCTCCGCCTCAAGGAGGGGCTGGGGCCCGGGCACAGCGCGCAGGCGCTCGCCGGCGGCTGCAATGGCGCTGCCGTGCACCTTGAACAGGTATCTGCTGCTCATGGCGCAGGAGCACTTGGAATTCCGCCTGCCGGTGAGCCCGTAGTTCCCTCCGCAGCTTCGGACAGAAGAGGGCAGCGGAGTGGAGTTAGTGTGGGGCTGGGGGTGACCTGCACAGCCCGAGGATGCTGGGATTTGGGGAACTGTGTTGGTCGGGGCAGATCACGCGTCTCCAATCCAATCCTTTGGCCGGTTGGGCGGGGTGAACTTGGCAGAGGATGTGTGAGAGAAGTCTGACTGAGCATTTTCATTAATTTCTATGTCTGTGTGCCAAGTACCAGAATTAGGCAGGTGAATATGACCGGTCGTCTCACCCCAGGTGCTTTTCTTCTAGCAGAGGATAGAGATTTCTGACAGAAATGGAATGTTATGTTTTAAATTTTTGATTATGCGTGTCAAAGTTAGTGGAGGGGGTTGGTAGTAGGAATTAGATGATAGAGAACTTGGAACGTGTTTCATTTATTCATTTAAGAAACATTTTCAGTGCGCCTGTAATCGAATGTGCAGATTCGGGGAAAAACAGCCTCTTTCTCCAAGTAGTTTACTGTTTATACTAACAGCCGAGCAGACACATAGCGTAGAATTATAAAATAAGAGTGATAAATGCAGTGAGAGAGAGAGATGCAGAATAAGAGGAGTGTGAGGCCACAGAAATTAGGAGGGCAACATTTCAGGGAGGAAGGATAAATCAATAATGTTGAACGCAGTTTTTTTTTTTTTTTTTTTTTGTTAGAAAAGAATGAAAAAATGTTCACTGATACTCTCTATTAGAGGGTAATTAGTTGGTGATTTTGCTAGAGCTGTTGGGTAGAGTTTGGTGGGAAATATGAGAACATACAGAAGGGGAATCTTTAGGAGGCCTTCCCTAGGGGATGACAACTTACACTCTTGGATGAGTAGGAGTTAGTTGGCCCAGGGAGAGAAATATGTAAATTAGAATTACAGGCTGTTCATTATTAATTAATCACCAGCTGTGTGATTGATAGTGGTTAAGAAGAGACCAAGAGAGGTAGGTAGGGGCTAGAAAATGCAAAGCCTTGAATATCCTCGAGCTTGGAAGAGGAATTTATTGACTAATTTTAAGTAGCGAAGCCACAAAATCTACTTTACAAAAAATCATTTTGACAGCAATATGGAGGATGAATTTGAGAGGAATAAGACTGGCATCAGGGACTAGTTGGGAGTCTGTTAGATTAAGTAGGACTGACCTAGGGCCAAGGGGTAAAATGGAGAAAATACTTAAGTGATAAAATCATTGGGTCTGGATTGTTTAAATGTGGGAGGAAGAGGGACCAATGAAGGATGACTCCTTGTGTGCATATAGGAGTCTCTCCATTTACAATATGGAACACAGGCAGAAGTATGATTTAGATTTTGTGTATACTGATTTTGATGTACATGTGCGACATCAAATGTAGATGACCAGTAGGCAATGGGTATATGAATATGCACAGAGTGGTCTGGACTGGCAGTCAATATTAGGGGTCTTCTGCATATGGAAATGACGAGAGAGGATGAAATTACTCAAAGCATAGTGTTAAAAGAATGGTGGGCTAAGTATAGGTGCTTGAAAGTAGAAGTATTAAGGATTCAAAAAGGGAGGCCATGAAGAAGATGAGCAAGTGTAACAATAAGAGGGATGTGAAGCCACACAAATTAGGAGGGCAAAGTTTTAAGAAGCAGGGATAAATTGATAATGTTGAATGCAGTTGGTTTTTTAGTTAGAAAAGAATGAAAAAAATGTTCATTGATACTCTGTATTAGAAGGTAATTAATTGGTGATTTTGCTAGTCTGTTGTGTAGATATTTAGTGGGACAAGCCAGAGTGCTTGGTTTAGTAGTCAGTGGAAAATAAGCAAGGAGGGATAAGGTGGACTGTCCTTAATTAGAGCATAAGAAGGAAAGTAAGAGGTTGTTAACAGTTGGAGGGGCACTTAGGTTCATGGGTGGACTCCTTCCATGAAGACATTGAGCTTGAGTGTGTTTGTAAGCTGAGGTGATGAGAAGAATGGACATAAGGGTACCATGGAAAGTGTTCCTCTTTCAGTAGAAGGGGAGATTGGTCAAAGGAGATTTAAGATGGGTATGAGGGAGTTGCCCAAGAGCCTGTTTTCTAAGTAATGGATGAGTTGAGGTTATTTCTTGAGAGTTGATGAGCTAGCAGTTGAATGGAGAAATTGAGAAAAATAGTAAAATTTGCAATAGTCATTGAGAGCAAAGGAGTTGTCAAGGTCAAGTAAAAACACTGAGTAGAGAAGAACACAAGTTCTTCTCTCTTAGAACAAAGCTGAAAATTCGTTGAGAGTGAGGATCACATATTTTTAATTGTAATTTTGTTCAGTATGGTTCAACTCATTATCCCTAGAAATGTGAAAGAAGATTGTAGTATTGGTTCAGTATTAATGTTTTGAGGTTCATGGAGGTTTGGATTTTGTTTTTAGATTTAATGGGGAGCCACTAACTTTTTTTAAGCCAAGAAATGACAAGATCATTTGTGTTTTAGAAAGATAATTCTAGAGTACCAGAGAAAAGATACCACTTACAGGACACTAGAGTGGGACTTGGTATAACAAGGAAGGTGGGTGTGCTAAAGGCAGGCAGTGGAGGGAGGATGGAGTGGTTAGGCTGTGCTCTCCAGAGGAATATTCCTAGGACTTGCTGGTTTTATCTGTTTCTTCCCACTTAAATTCTTCTTACTGTATTACCCTGGTGCCAGTTTAATCTTCGAGAAGCTCATTTCTGTTTTATGTCCTCATTATTCCAAGGATAACTCCTTCGTCTGGCATTCAAGCCCCACCACTACATGGTTCTTTTCTCCCATTTCCCCAGTATCCTTAGTGCTGTCAAAACTGACTCCTCATTATTCTGTAAGTGATGCCAGTCTCCTGTTCTGATCTTTACTTCCTGTGCTTCTTATAGTCTGCTTTGAGTCTTTCCTCTTTCATTATCTAATCTATTGACTAATCAAAATTCATGTAGATTTATTTGTGTTTTTATTTTAGGCTTATTATTATTATTTTTTTACATGATTTGTCTGTCTTTTTTCCCCCTTCAATATAGAAAGCATAATTAAAGTATTGTAGCTGATCAAAGGAGTCTCATTTCTTTTCTTTTTTTTTTTTTTTTTTTTGGCTGGGGCTGGGTTTGAACCTGCCATCTGAGGTATATGGGGCTGGCGCCCTACTCCTTTGAGCCACAGGTGCCGCCCATCCTTTCTATTATTTATTGTTTCTTTCGGTTCTTTTTCATATGTGTGCTGGGTTACTTTTCTTGTTTGTCTTACTTTTTTTTTTCTTTTCTTTCTTCTTTTTTTTTTTTTTTTGAGACAGAGTCTCACTATGACGCCCTTGGTAGAGTGCTGTGGCATCACACCTCACAGCAACCTCAAACTATTGGGCTTAAGTGATTCTCTTGCCTCAGCCTCCCAAGTACCTGGGACTATAGGCACCCGCCACAATGCCTGGCTATTTTTTGTTGCAGTTGTCATTGTTGTATAGCTGGCCCAGGCCAGGTTTGAACCCGCCACCCTTGGGTGTATGTGGTTGGCGCTGTAATCACTGTGTTATGGGCGCCAAGCCTTTTTTGTTTTACTTAAATTATTTTGTTAAGGGACATAAGTTACTCAAGTGTTAACTGGTAAACAAAGGCAAGAAACATGTAGCAGTCAGGTTTGTTGGTAGAGAGACGGTAACTAAAGGCTCTGCCCAACAAATACTCAGAATCCAGACTTTTCATATTTTTCCATGGTTCAGTTTCTCATGGGTCACTTTCCATTCAAAGAATCCCAGAGACCAAATAAGATAGGATTCTTTCAGGTATCAAGCAAGAGTCTTCTCTCAGCCAAGGCATCCAGTGGAAATATAATTTATTTTTCAGATTCCCCTGAGGATTAAAAATTCTCTTTCACATCCCCTCACCATGTTCCCTGCTCTTGGTCCTCTTTTCAAAGTCCTCTTTCTTCAAGCATTTTCTCATCTTCCCATCAAGATCATTGCAATGACCAAAAAATTTCAGAATATTGTGATTTTTTGTGGCATTCCTTAAGCAAGTTAATCAAAGTGTTGCATTCTTCAGTGTGAAAGTGTGGAGATAAATCAGGATGCCTCTTTAGGAGAAGGTGATGTATCACTGCAGTGCAGCCTGACTCGTGGCCACCCTGGGAGGGCTGAGGCAGTCCATGTGGAGACTCCCTCACCCATGGCCTGTGGCCTGCGTGGCGGGAACCTGGTCTGGGTTGTTTTTTAAATATGTGCCATATGCTATATTTGAACATTTATTTGAAGAAACAATTTCAGGCCTAGGATGATATATATCCTCTTGAAGAGGATGGGGGAACAGACAGGAGTGTGAGTAAGCACTTTAATTCGTTTTTAGGCATTAAATTCTGTTTGTGTTCTGATACACACGTAGTATCGAGGTCTGTAACTTTTGGGGATCCTAATCTAAACTGGGTAGTTACCAAGCCTCCTCTCTTCCCCATATGTGGCTCTGTACTTTTTGTGTGTGTGTGTCTTTCTCTCCATTAGGTTATCAGAAGTGCTGTTGACTCTCATAACTGCTTTTGGAGTTAGTAAATGTCTCAGGGAAAATGTGGCACCACCTTGGAATTTCTGTCCTGTCCTGGATCATTGTGTGGTAATTCTCGATATCCCTCCATGCCTTACAGTAAAGGTGTGGCTTTTCTAACTCTTCCTAGCAGGAGGCTTAATCTGAGTTACCTAGTTTACATCCCTGAAAGTGGAAGTCCTCTGTCATTATTTAGAGTCTTCCCATTTTTCAGGGCTTAAGTCACTTTTCATGAAATATCCCTTCTAAACTTGAAGTAATCATTTCCTCTCTTGTACTCTAACCCCTTTTTGTTTTTGCTTCTTTGAGAGCATGTACGATTTTCCACCTCATATTTCAGTTGTGAGATTAAATATTTTAATTTCCTAGACTTGCTCCTCAGGATAAATATGTGTTTATTTTTATTTAGCTTAGTGTCTTGCATGTGTTAGTTTCTTAATATGTTGAGTGAAATAGGATCCCATCTGGGGAGGGCAATGAAAATGATGGTCTGTGCTTTTGGGGTGGGGTATGGTGGCTCACACCTGTAATCCTAGCATTCTGGAAGGCTGAGGTGGGTAGATTGCTTGAGCTCAGGGGGTTCAAGACCAGCCTCAGTAAGTGCGAGACTCCACCCCCCCATGTCCACTAAAATAATAGAAAAAGAATTAACGTTTTGAAATAAAAAAAATACATACTTTTGGGCAGTAGAACCAGTAGTCAGGAAATTTGTAATGAGAGGCTGCCTTTATGAATTAAAATGAGAGATTAGAAATGTGTGGTCCAGTTTTACCTATAATAGAGTTAATTAGATTCAATTTTAGTTGGCAGCTATCTTATACTAAAAATTTTATTGCTGCTCTGAAAAAACCTGTATGGATGAAAGAGTGGCTGAAATAACTGAAAATCTCATGTGAATTAATGCTTTACATGTGCCCTAGCTCATGCCACATTTTTATATCCAATGTTCAATATAAAGTCTCCTCTGTTCCTAGTGTAGAAAAATTCTCAACTGGAAAGTGAATTTTCCATAAAATTATTGAAAATCTTGGGTTTTGCTTTGTCAAGTGGGTTGATGGAGTAGTTTAAACATGTTTTGCTTTTGAATTTGAAATTTGGATTATCATGTTTATTTTCAATTTTAAGTGGTTGCTTAAGTTTGGGTAGTAGAACTAATGCTGTGCCATGCAACTTCAGATAATCTATCCCTTTTTCCCCCCTCACCTCTTAGGATCTTTATGTTTTAACCTGTTGTTGATTTTTAACTGTATTTCAGGTGCAGCAAAGTGGTATTTTAGTTTGGTTGTACTCCAATGTTTTAAATGTAAAGCTGATTTTACAACGTGCTGTAATATAAAATGATCTTGGAGTCGAAACTTCCTGGTCTGGGTATATGTTTTGCTTTTTAATAGTTATGGCTCATGGTGGGCTTGGTTTTAAAGGCTCCTTCTGGTTGAGAGAATAAGGGATTGTCTGTAGCCTGAGTGGGGACACTTATCTCTCATTAGGTTACTTCTCCATAAGACCCTCACAGAATAGTAGTAGGATTTTAGTTGTTAGTAGCATGAATGATAAAATTTGTATAGTCATTTTGTATTCATCAGTATAAAGTGATGGCCTCAGAGAACACAGATACTATCTGAATAGATTTTAATTTTCCATTATGCTTTTAAAGTATTGATTGGGTTAATTCACTTTCTAGTTCTGTAACTTTATCCAGAAAGAAGAGATTAAGTTAACATATTCGTTAAATCCATTATGATGCGCCCTATTTATTTGTTTACTTGCAAACATCCTCAAATTATCTGTCTAGCTATTTATTTCTTTTTTATTGCTCAGTTGTCAGATTTACTAATCTGTAGTTTCTATAATCTGTTTTTTCTCTTCTCAAAATCAGGACGTTTTATGATCAGGTCTTTGGCATCTTTCCTGTTGTCCCCAATTTCTCACATTTTTAAATGGTTATGGTTATGACTATTAAATTTTTTCAGAACTCTGAATTGTAATTGATATTGAAACTTAAATGCCTCTTCAAGTAGATCATCAGCCCACTTTTTTGATTTTGTAAGTCATATTATATCTGTCTGTCTTAGTAGACTTTAAACTCTCTGTATTAAAATATACTCTTTCTATAATATTTTCAATATAGGAAATAAAATCTTTGCTTTCACTTTTTGGAGGACAGTTCATTAGCAGTCAGGAAACTTATGGAAAGGTAAGTTCAATTTTCATTAGACCATGGAGTCAAAGGGATATTTTGGGAAAAATTGTGGCTTTGGAAAATAATTTAGATTCTAGCATTCATTTATTTTATTAGTTTTTAATTTTTAATTGAACATTCGTACGATAATTTGCATCTGTCCTTCCATTAAAATAAGGGCTATCTTCTGTTGATGTGTATTTAGAATTAGAATTTAGAATTTGGCTGCATTTCGGGCTTATATTGGAAAACATTTTAAAATTTGAAATTACTCATTGTGTAAGAATGAACATTTGAGGTTTACATTTTTTATTTGTAGTTTGTCAGTTTATACTTTGGAAAATAGAGAAAGAAAAAATCAGTCATAGTCCTTCCTCCTTGACATGACTTATAATTTGTGGATTCTGCCTTCCAGTCTTTTTTTTTTTGGTTTACTTTTATTGCTGTTGTAATGCTACTTACTGTGGATGTAAGAATACTCAATTTGACTCTAACCAAAATAAAAATTGCTTCAATAGTAAAAAATCAAATTAGGATAATATAGTACAATGTGAGAGCACTTTTATAAATGACCCTATAAATGAACTCATCAGCAAATTTAGGGTTAATTTTGTATTTGCCCTTTTGTGTAGTTTAACCAAAAACTCCTAAATTTAAATCTGATTGTACTATATTATCCTAATCAAGTATTCTTACAAGAAACTAGCAAATAGGAATTTTTCCTTTTTGATATCTTGAATAAAACATTATAACTTAAAATTAAGTTGTATATTGTTATTTCTTTCAGTCACCATTTTGGATTCTTAGCATTCCCTCTGAAGAAATTGCAAGAAACTTAATGAAACGGACAGTGTGTGCCAAGTAAGAGAAATTTATATTGTCCTGTGAATGAACATGTACTTTTTGCTGTATTGGAAGAAAGGAGTGGTGTGGAAGGAGCTCTCCTTAGGTTGCAGTTACAGCACTTGCCACAGGGTGGTGGTGGTGGAACAGGAAAGTTACCTTCTGAAATAGGGAGAGCAATCTCAGTGGAGGAAAAGTAGAAACACTTGTTTTAGAATAATTTTTTTAAACTTTCATATTAAGCAGCAGTATAGTATGAATGTACATAGATGCCACATTTAATATAAACAAAGTATTGAAAAGACCTTGCTTATGGTTGGTTTTTATTTGAATGAGCAGACTGGTGAAGTGTAAAATGACAAAGACTAGGGACTGACACGAGGCATTTTTTACTATTTCACTTTTTAGAGAAAAGAATTCTTATTATCACATCTTGGTACAAATTGATGGATGTTTATCATTTACCTTGAATATTTCTGGATCTTATTATTGACATCTCTTTTTTTCCTACTGTTGGAAAATTTTCTGTTATCAGATTTGAAAATTAAACTACTGTATTTTTGACTAGCATCTTAAAAATTGAACAAAAATTATCTTTGAGCTGCTTTTTTTCCTGAACATTTTGGCAGACTGCTGAAAACTTTCTTTTCTTTAGAAATTATATTTGATAAAGTAATGCCAATAAAAATCTACATAGGTCTATTTTTATTAACATGGTTAACAATGCTTCATGTTGTCATATATGACTGCTGTTATTGTTGAATTGGATACAATCCCATATTTAGTTAACTTTATCCTGTTGAGAACTGCCTGGACCTCTAAATATATAGTATTTTAAACTGAAGCTTGTTGATAGGTCTTATTATTAAATAAAAATGACTAGAAAATAGAAACATAACTAAAAACATCCTTTGAATAATTACTGTTTTAGATTATCATATTAAAAATTCATGGCTATAAGAAGTGTCTGAATTCTAAAGGTACAGTTTATTAGATTTAAGGTAGCTAAATAAGTACTAAGAACTTCATATTTCTTTCAAAGTGCATAACCTCTGATGCATATATTTGATTTCTACAATTAACTACTATAGTTAATAGTTAATTAATTATTAACTGCAATTAATAGTTATGTAATACTTATGATTCCTTGGTTGCTATTTATTCTCTTTATATTTTGTATAGATATACCATCAGTGATAGCTGAGTAAGAGTATTATTGTTAAGGTCTATAAATTCAGTAGATAGAAAAGGAGGAATTTGTTTTCAAAGGATAAAATTCACAATCTAATTGTAAGTTTGATTGTACTAGAAGGAGAGTAGACTTTTTTTAGAAACTAATTTAAATTCAAAATTTTCTTTGGTAGTTCAGGGATTGAAAGTTAATTGTAATTATTTTTAACATGAAATATTTTGAGCATAACACAAAAAGAGTGAGAAATCTAGCAAGCACCTGGGTACCTACCTTGTTAGATCTTAATATTTTGAGTAATTTGTTACTAAGTGTTACTAAATGATAGCTAAATGTTAACAGTAACATTTTAGTCTGATTATTGTTATTTTTGTATAATGGAGGAGATAGGATAACATAGATTTTTCTGCAGCTTTTTACCCGTTTCAATAAAATAACAAAGTGATTTTATGACATCATTTGTTACAGTATAAAAATAGAGCCTGCAATCCTGGGAGGCCAAGGTAGGTGGATTACTCGAGGTCAGGAGTTTGAGACCAGCCTGAGCAAGAGCTAGACCCTCTCTCTAGAAATAGCCAGTGTTGTGGCAGGCACCTGTAGTCCCAGCTACTCGGAGGCTGAGACAAGAGGATCACCTGAGCCCAGGAGTTTGAGGTTGCTGTGAGCTATCCTGCCAGGGCACTCAACCGAGGGCAGCATAGTGAGACTCTCAAACAAAAACAAAAACAAAACGATAAAAACTTGAAAAACTCGTGACTTACATTGAATTTCCTTTTTTTCTGTGTCAAGTTAACCTTTTGTGTGTGATTTGGATTTAAATTATATTTTTTTTTAGGATGCAGATTTTTCATTTATAGTTTAGAAAAAATAGATAATAATAGTTTTAGTGGAATGGGCATAAAGAATTAGTAAAGTAACTTTTAATGTATTAATTACTATGTGAACTGAGTTCTTTACTGAGGTTAGTACCAATCATTTATTTCCTAGGTCTATTTTTGAACTATGGGGTCATGGAAAATCTCCTGAAGAGCTATACAGTTCTCTTAAAAATTACCCTGTGGAGAAGATGGTGCGTAGTGAAATGTGCTTTTATATAGGCATATATGCAGAGTCTGTTGAATTACTAAACTTATAAAATATATTTGTTTTTATTTTAGATTCCATTTCTACATTCAGGCTCTACGTATAAAATAAAAATCCACACATTTAATAAAACATTGACACAAGAAGAAAAAGTCAAGCGAATAGATGTAAGTGAATTTGGCAAAAACAAAAGACCTATAGGATTAATGTAGTCTGGCTATTGTTGATATATAAGAATACCTAATGTTGGGCGGCACCTGTGGCTCAGTGGGCAGGGCGCCAGCCCCATATACTAAGGGTGGTGGGTTCAAACCTGGCCCCGGCCAAACGGCAACAAAAAAATAGCCAGGTGTTGTGGCAGGTGCCTATAGTCCCAGCTACTTGGGAGGCTGAGGCAAGAGAATCCCCTAAGCCCAGGAGTTGGAGGTTTCTGTGAGCTGTGATGCCACAGCATTCTACCCAGGGCAATTAAGTGAGACTGTGTTTCCAGAAAAAAAAAAAAGAATACCTAATGTCTTTGAAGTGCTTATTATTTACCACGTCTTGTTCTGAGTGTTTTTCATGTTTTATTTTATTTTATGCTGATATTAAACTTACAGGATAGGTATTATTAGATAAGCGCTATTGTTCTTTGTAAATTTTTATAGGACATTAGAATTACTTTTATTTTTAAGGCACTTGAATTTCTGCCATTTGAAGGAAAAGTGAATTTAAAGAAGCCACAACATATATTCTCTATTTTGGAGGATTATGGTTTGGACCCAAATTGCATCCCTGAGAATCCTCTTAACATTTATTTTGGTAGATGGGTAAGCAAGTATTCTTTTTACCTATTTCTGTTCGTTTCTATAAAAGCTAAATGTCTTTGTATTTGATTTATAGATAGTACTTTAGATCAGCTGAAAAGTCAGAACCACTATATGGATTAAAATCAGAGTATATGATTATGTTTTTTTTTTTTTCTTTTCCCCCAGAGCATCCTATGATGTACAAGACACTTGTTTGATATAGGGCTTAGGGAGGAGGTGATGTACCTGGAAATATTACAATATCTGGACTACTTTTTTTCATAAAGCAGAGATAAGACAAAATGCTGTGATAGTTAAGAGATCTCCTTTGTGAAGAACTCCAATCTAGATCTTTCATTCTGAAAAGAAATATAATTATTGTAAAGTAGTTCTGTCCTTTTCCCTAAGGCTGTCAGTGGAAGCTGTGATTTGTGTTAATTTGGAGGAAAAAGAAAGGGGCAAATCTTACTACTTACTAACCCCCTGGAATAATTGCATTCAAATTCAATTCATATTTGGTTTATAAATACAAAGTAAATGGAAAGACCTTAAGAAATGAAAGGTTTTTTCCATAATGACCACAATCATATTATTTTTAAGGAATAAGTTTAAAGCAGTAGAAGTAGAAAGAAGTTTTTGTTAGTGAGATACTATGATTTTTATTGTGAATGATTATCTTAAATTTGTTTTGTATGGTTATACTAACTTGATAAATATCTCTGATCTAGATTGCAGATGGACAGAGAGAGCTTATTGAGTCATACAGTGTCAAAAAGAGACACTTTATTGGAAATACAAGCATGGATGCTGGATTATCATTCGTCATGGCTAATCATGGAAAAGTGAAAGCAAATGATATTGTGTTTGATCCATTTGTTGGAACAGGTATTTTTATTTAACTGCCAAGCTAGTATGGAGATGCTGCTTTTATATTAGTGAAGGCCATAGTAATATTTGGACTAAAAGATTAAATGTACAGAATAATTTTTTTATTATCATTGGATAGTAGCTAAGAGGCAACCACATGCTTGTATAATAGTCAGTATTTAACACTTTTACCATTACAGAGATTATACAGATAGAAGTTCCGGGTCTTTTTCCAAGTAAACCACTAGAGGGGAGCATACATCTAAATTTTTTTTTTTTTTTTTTTTGTAATAGCAGAAAAACTTATGATGTCATACATTGTAGAAATGTTATAAAGCCAATTTTTAGGTTTTTATCTCCCACTTCCCCATTCCTTATTGATCTGCTTTTGTTTTTAATATGTACTATGTATAAGATTAACTTGTTTTCAAAAGTTAGAACTACTCCAGAAGGTGAACTCAGAGGTGTCACTTTGTTTTTGTATCTTCTGTCCTTTCCCCCCCATCCCTAATAAGTAGCCAACTTCATTGTTTTCTAGTTAATTCTTCCTATGTTTCTTTTTAACGGATAAGCAGATACACACACACACACACTTTTTAAATGTTTATTTCTTATGCAAAATGTAGCATACCAGATACGCTGGTTTTAACGTTGCTTTTTCCCTTCATGGTACTTCCTGGAAATCACTTTCTATCAGTTCATAGACATTATTCTTTGTAATTTTGCTCCATGGGTGTGGATATACATATAGTAATTTATTCAAACAATCTCCTATACTTGAACTTTGGTAGTTTCCATTATTTTACCATTACAAATAATGCTTGCGATGATTAATTTAATGAGTATATGTGTATGCCTTTGTAATGTGAGTGATATAGAAGCAGGATTCCTGGGTTGAAGGAATCATAACATATGTAGTTTTGTTACATATTGCCAAATTCTTCTTCATTTTACTATTTAGAATCCTCGAGAGCCCATAGTCTCACCAACAGAATATATTGTTAAGCTTTTGAAGTTTTGCCAGCGTGTTAGGTGAAAAATGGCATCTCAACATAGTGTTAATTTGTCTTTCTCTTGCTGAGTGAAGTCTAACAACTTAGTTTATTTTAAGGGTCATTTTTATTACCTTTTTTGAATTACCATGTCTTCTGCCCATTTTGCTATGGAACTTTTGGTCTTTTCACCCTCATTTTTAAAGGTCCTTTAAAGTAAGGGACATTTTCCTTCCCCCCTTTTTTACCTGTGATATATGTTGCACAAGGTTGTTCCTAGCTTGTCATTTATCTTTTGACTTTGCTAGTATTTGCTTCTTGCCAGGCAAAAAAACACTAAGTTTTCCTTACACCCAAGGAGATTGTCTATGTTTTCCTTTAGTACTTTTCTAGTTCTATTTTTTTCCTTCTAGATTTCTGGTCCATTTGCTGATTATTTTCTTTTTTCTTTCTTTCTTTTTTTTTTTTTTTTCTAAAATAGGATCTTGCTCTGTTACAGGCTAAGAGTACAGTGGTGTCCTGATAGCTCACTGCAACCTGAAATTCCTGGGCTCAAGTAATCCTTCTGCCTCAGCCTCCCGAGTAGCGCCACCACACCTAGCTAATTTTGCTTTTGCTTAGACTTGTCTTGAACTCCTGGTCTTAAGCAATTTCCTGGCCTCAGCCTCCCAAAGTATTAGAATCACACTAGTACTAGTGTGAGCCACTCCACCGACTGAGAATGTTTTCTTATGATGTGAAGAGTGGATCTGACTTACATTTTTCCAGATAGTAAAGCCATTATTAATCCTTAATCTTGTTCTTCAAGAACTTTTTCTGTGAAATGAGAAGAATACATACAAGTACAACATGATTAATATGCACTCACATGCATAGACTAGACCATAGAGTTTAAAAAGTTGTCAGTATAGGTGACATTTCTTTCCAGTGGTGTAGATGAGGTTGGGTATACGTAATATAGGAAGTTCTAACTTCACAGATGTCACTCTGAATCTTTAGTGTCGTGACGGACAAGGAGTCTGGCTTCTGTTTATTTTAGGGCAGCTCTTCACAGTGGTTGTATACTTTGATCATCTGACTATTGGTATATCAGAGGGGGATTTTTGCAGAGACGGTTAAACTACATTTTCATAATTTGTGTTTATAGTTTAGATTTAGGATATTAGTGAGTTTTTGATATTTTTTGTTTTAAAACTAGTAATAGCCAAAAAGTTGTGAATAGAAACTTAAGGACAGTTTCACCTCTTCTCTCTTGGGTCTTTTGCCTTATTGATGGGTAGTACCTTCTGAAGGACTGGAGAAATACATGGCCTATTGCCCTCCTTCTTGGCCATAGTTTTTCACCAAGTATTTGGTATTTTTTTCTTTCAGTTTCCTTTTTTAGTATTTAAAGAAAAAAGTTCAAGTGCATCTAATCCCTTTTCCATTTTAAAGGTCCCAAACTGAAATTTAATGTAATTTCTGAAGTATATTATTCACTGACTACTGATGTCTTGTGAGTAGGGTAATTGAAAGGAATATTTCTTGCCTGAATACTTTCCCTTTTTCTTTTAGAGAGTTTGGTACTGTTACTTGGAATGATGTAACCTGCAGAAACACATTTCTTTTCTGTTTCAACGAATACGTTGATTTTTCATTTTATTAAGATTTTTTTTTTGAAAGTGCTTTTCCCCCCTTTCCTAAGGGGGAAATACATACAGTCCTCACATATGACTTTGGCTAAAGGAATCATCAGCATGAATTTACCGAATACTTATAATGGCACACCCTTCTTGTGATATGGTGCCAGACTTGGGACTGGTATACAACTGTTATTAACTGACTGTACAGTTTTACTAACTTAATATAATTTGTTTAGTAGCAAATCTTCTTTTTGCTTATCTAATCAGCAAGTTAATGTATATTTACTTCCATGGGTGCTGACTCCAAAGGAAGTAGTATGGTATAAAGAAAAGAGCAAATAGAGTGAATTAAATCTTGACAAATTACTGTGTGAATTAGGCAAGATTCTTAACTTGTGTGAGTCTCAGTTCCATTATTTGTAGAATGGTGATAGTAAGATATTGTGAGAATTAAGCGAGGTGTAATATATGTACATAATATTCCTAGGAAGTTGCCTGAGGCATGGTAAACATTCAGTGAACTGTCAGGGTTATCATTATTATATTTAGTTATTATTTCGGTAAGGACTCAGATGGCTTTTTGTTGAAAGATGTTAGATATAGCTAATATTAAATGGTGATGAGGAAGAATTTGACCATGAATTCATTTTCTAGTCCTTTTGTAGGCTGATTTCCAAGATATTAATAATATGCAATTATTGGCAAATTTTAGCAGCACGCAGGAAAATTAAAGCTTAATATTGAAAAATCTAATTCTTTGTTTATAGTGAAAGTAATTGTGCAAGTGTATGCTGACCGCCTCAGGTAATATAAAACTGTGCAGCTATAGCTCCCTGATTCCTTCTTGCGCCCTCTCCAGTGTGTCGGGTCCTATAGTAATGAGAATGCACCGGGGAGAGACATGTGTATTCCTGGGCCTTGTCTACTGTCAGTGACCCATAGTTGTAAAGCAAGGAATGTAGCTTATTTTGAAATGTTGTCATTGCACAATAGTAGACATACAAGTAAGGTGTTGGGAAGCTGACTGTCCTGGTACTGGGAGAAGGCTATGGGAGGAAAAGAGAAGGCTGGGAGAGTGAGATAGTTCTGTGGGCCTGCGTAATATCCTCCACTTCCCATTTTCTTCTAGTTCTCTTTGTAGTCCCCTCTTCCTGAGTCTCATAGTTGGTCTCGCAGGATTCCTATTTTCTAGCAGGGCTCTTTTTGTTTATCCTGTTAATTTATTTAAGTAGAATTCTTTTTTTAAAAAGCGTAAGATAGATGCAATGATATTACCA
Organism: Perodicticus potto; assembly: GCA_963574655.1. Lineage (NCBI taxonomy): Eukaryota > Metazoa > Chordata > Mammalia > Primates > Lorisidae > Perodicticus > Perodicticus potto. Next base: position 11,786 of record CAUYRH010042162.1, on the reverse strand, counting down.
TTTTTCTTTATTTTCTTTCTTTCTCTCAGCAAAACCAAAGCTCAGTCTCTCATTTCCCCCACATTTGCAAAGCCTTCCATTTAGCTCTCTAAAGATGAAAATAATGAATTAATTTCTATATTACAGAATAAATCCTGTGTATTATTGTATCCTTTTGCCTCTAAGATACTCCCCTAAACTTAAAGTGGTTACTCTTTAAGTGATGGAAAATTGAAATACTTTTCAATTTTGAAAGGTTGCTGGTCTAGAACCATACGCCACATTTTCACCTTTGATAGCATAAAAGGAAGTGAGTGAATCACTTTACCTGGCTCCCTGACACTTTCCTCTCCATTTGTGGTGTCCTTCCTTCCACCAGAAAGCTTCCAAAAAAACTCAATCTGAGGTATAACTAAATGCTAAAAGAGCTCCAGCTTAATCAAAAGAATAAGTAGATGACCAAATAGTGATTATCCAGTGACAGTCCAGAGAAGCTAATTTATTATGATTTTATTTTTAAAAATTAAAAGCTTAAAAGGCACAAAGTTGACTATCAGATGTAGTCTAACAGATTATTCATCTCCTTTCAGCAGTTTGACTGTAAATTGGATAAGGTTCTGTTTAAGGAAGCACAGGAAAGCTTTTCTGTTCCCCCTGACATCTAGTTCTTCTAGGTGAGTATCTGCCTTAATTGGCAGAATTGTAGTAATTCCTCATAGTTTGGGTAAAGTGATTTTGGACTATTCAAGTCATCACATACACTGTCTTTCCTAAATACGGACTGTTGCATTTCTAAAGCAAGAATTATGAGGACTTTTTTTTTTTTTTTAACCTTCCCTCTTACATAAATGGCTTTTGTAGTTAGTATGAGAGGACCTAGTTTTTGGTTTCTGCTGCACTTTGTCTTCCATTTCTCTTCTTCATGGGCTCTGATGGGGACTAATTGTCATGAGCAAAGTATTTTTAAGTATATGTTACCAGACTGTGGTTTAAATGGCTATGGAAGGAATACCTTTAATTTATAGATCTTGACCTTCTGGAGGCACTACCCATCTTAATTTTCGAGTTATGTTTCAAAATGATGTAAGGTAAAGAGCCCTAGTGTTTGTTTTTTTTTCCCTCTTCTTAGATGGTGCATTTTATAGTCTAGGAATATAATTATGATTTCAACTTGACTGACAGACCTTTCTGTAGTATAGCTAATTAGGACTTGCCCATGCACTAAAAGCCTTTTAATTTGAATGATTTTTTTTTAAAAGTGAAGTTTAATATAACGTATAATTATTAAAAGTTTATTAAACCTTGTAAAATTTTTCTCTGAAATAATTTAAAAATACTATTACCTTTTATTTTAAAGAGTTTCGCTGTTACTTTAATTTTTATTAGGATTTTCCTTCATGTGCGAGCTGGTTACATCTGTCAAATTACTTTGTCAACTTCACTGGGATAATTATTTTTAGCCACGGCACTAATTAGGCAAAAATAATTGTACTGATGATTTTTATGTTCATTTGATAGTTGTTATTCAGAAATGTATATTTATAGTTTGATACAGGAGATACAGGTTATAGGAGTAACTGGAATAAAATAGTTAATGCTTACAAAAGTTAAAATATGTCCTAATATTTTAACTTCTGTAAGAACTAATGTTTCACATATTAATTATGCCTATGTAAAACTGTAACTTCAGTGAGAATGGAGCCCAAATGTCAGAATTTATTGCTAGCTCTTTGTATAAGCAGTGTTACGTGCTCATTTTTATAAATTCTTGCATAGACTTCTCAAAATAAGAAAATGTCTAAATATACATTATTTTGATTGAAACACAGATAATTATCCCTAAGTGGTACTATTTAAAGTAATGATGCCATGGCATACATTAATTCCCTACTTGGTGACCAGTTTAGTGAATATAGTTTAGGGGTTTGTATTTTCAGTTCTGAGGCTTGGTAAAGATGGCGAGGCTCAGTGTCATTCCAGGGAACTTTGCCTGGAGGTAGTGTGTAAGGCTCTGGATCAAATTAAATACAGTAAAGGACAGGACTCGGGGACTTTCTGGTTAACAAATCATCATAATTTTATGATTTTTTTTTTTCAGGTGGCCTCCTGATAGCATCTGCTCATTTTGGTGCATATGTATGTGGGACAGATATAGACTACAACACAGTTCATGGTTTAGGTGAGTAGAGGTTATAGATAGATAGTGTTATGTTTTTGCCATTACACCAGTGCCTTTAAAATAATAAAATGGGCAGGATTGCTTGATGTCAGAGTTGGAGTCCAGCCTGGGCAACACAGGGAGACACTGTCTCTGCAAAAAAAAAAATGGGAAGGGAGATAAAATAACAAAACACAGTTGACCCATGAACAACAAGGGTTTAACTACAGAGGTCCACCTATACTTGGTGGTTCTTCTGACTCTGCCACCCCTAACGCAGCAAGACCAACCCTTTCTCTTCATCCTCCTCCTCACCCTACTTAATGTGAAGATGATGAGGATGAGGACCTTTTGAATAATCTGCTCCACTTATTGAATAGTAAGTATACTTTTATTACATATAGTAAAGATGATAATAAGCTATTAGTTACGTTTTTGGGGAATAAATAGTTCTGTGCAGAGTTCTGACTGCGTGGCAAGTGGGCACTCCTAACCTCTGCGTTGTTCAAGGGTCAATTGTAGTTTTGTATGATATTATTTTAATGTTAAAATACAAAAAATTGTGATGTAATTATATTTATTTTTACAAAACTTCATTGGTTATCAGTCTACTTTTATGACATAGTCCCGTGTGAGCAAAATGGGTTCCTGAGAGAAAACGAAAATGAATAAGAAAAAGCCCTTCCCTCAAAGGTGTTTATAACTTAGTAGGGAGGTAGAATTTATAGGAAAAGTAGTCAAACTGTATCTTTGGGAACTTTAGAAGTGGAAGAGAAGAAGTAGGAGAGAGATGGCCATTTTGTAATCAGCGTGTACATGTTAAGAAAATAAGTAGAGTTTATATGTAAAGATTGCCAGCATTCATTTATTCACTAATCATACATTGAGTGTATATTGGATTAACTAGTGTTTGAGCTACCATGTATGTTTTTAATTTCATAACTGACTGAAACATCTTTGAAATACTTAAGGTGACAGTAACTTTAAAGATTCTGCCTTAGACTCAGGGTGTTTGAGACAAGCACCTGTTTTACTTTTGAGGTAATTTTGGAGAATAATTTAAATTCTAGAAGTTTCAATAAAGATGTGTGATTGGATAAAACTAAATGAAACTGAAAAAGTATTTCCTTATAGCTTAATAATATTAAAAATGTCAAGTTTTTAATTGATGTTCTGAAATTTTTTGTGTTGATGTTGGTATTCCATTATAGTAACTTGAATCAACCCTTACAATATTCTTTCCTTTTCCTCACTCAGTATAAGTTACTGTATGGGTAAGCTTTATTGTACTTTATTTTCTTTTGCTGAAGCAGTTTGATATATTGTCCTGATGACCTTTTCCCTACCTTGACTGTAAGGAATTTAGTAATATTTATCAGGAAGAAAATGAGTTGCAGTTCAGGTTTGCATAAATGGGCTAACCAGAAAAGAATATTCTTTATCTGCAATATGTTGGAGTAGAAAAAATGCTAAGAATTATTTTAGTTTGCGTTTAGAAGCAGCATATTTGCTTTGAAGAAATTGTACTTTATAATTTCCTCAATTTTATTTATTAAAGTTATGTTTAAAAAGTTATAACTTTCAGTCTATATGGGTAGGATTCTGATTGAAGTGGAATTTGTGCAGAGCTTATCCAAGATGCTGTTAGATATGCTCTTTGTTCCATATACACGTGTGTGTGTGTGTGTGTCTTTTATTTATTTTTATTTTTTTAAGACAGAGTCTTGCTCTTTCACCCCAGCTAGAGTACAGTGGCATTACCGTAGCTCACTGAAATCACAAACTCCTGGGCTCCAGGCATCTTCCTGCTCTGAGTAGGTGGGACTACATTTTCAGGCCACCATGCCTGGCTAATGTTTTCTGTTTTTGGTAAAGGTGGTATCTCACTACGGCTCAGGCTTATCTTGGACTCCTGGGCTCAAGCAATCCTGCTGCCTTGGCCTCCCAAAGTGCTAAGATTACAGTTGTGAGCAAGCACACTGAGCCTGTTTCTCATACTTACTGTATTCTGAAATAGTCTTAAGTTTCTCTGATTTTTTTAAAAGTACAAAACTTTTACTATCGGTCCTATAGGGCCCTCTAGCTACGACTTTGTTGTTCTGTTTTCTTTGCCAAAATGCTTCTTGAAACACTAGTACTAAGTTTCTGACTCCTCTCCATCTCTCTCTCCTCTTCCTGTTATTTCCAGCTTCTGTGCCTACTGTTCTGCCGAAAAGCTTGCTAATGCTAGAGAAGCATTTGGCTATGTTGACCTTCAGAAAGCTCTCTTGATTTCCTAGACAGTGGTCTCATTGGGTGGTACTTTTACTTTTTGACTGTTTCATCTTAGTCTCTTTAATGCTCTGCCAACTTTCTCTGATCTCTTGTCCTTAGTGCTTTTTCCAGGCATCTGTCTTTGGCCCCTTCTCCCGTCACAGTGCATGTTGTTCAGAGTCATGGTATTCTTCTTTAGATGTTTTTCTTGTGAAGTGATCATAGTACAGAAGAGTATATAATATCTATGAATAATTATAGAACAAACACATACATAACATAATGTAACACCTAAGTTAACAAAAACCATCATTCATTCATATGAATTCAACTTAAGTTTATATATTGATATCTCCCAAGTATGTATATTCCATCCTTCAACTACATGCTGAGTATTTTTCTGTAAATGTTCTGTAGGTACCTCAAAATATATCAAAATTGATATATCACAAATGAATCTCATCTTTTTTCCTAAGCTTGTTTTTCCTCCTGGTTCTCTGATTTTAATCATTGGTGTGATTGTCTTAAACAATCATGTCTCCTAACTTCTTTAGCCTTCTCTCTGCTCACCCTCTCCATTTTGTCTTCTTCATGGTCACAGCCACTGCATTTCTCAAGTCAGCTCTCTTCATTTCTAATTTATTTGTCTGATTCAGCAGTATCTCTACACAGGACTATTTACTGCTAGAGGAAAGGGGCCAGGTTCTATTCAACTGTGTTTCTTACTACTAAATTCCTCATACTTCTAAGGTATCGAGTGAGCATTTTAAGGCAATTTTACTTGAAATATGACAGAACAGTATCAGTTAGATATCAGGACTTTCACTATTCAAAGTATATTTTTAAGTAAGTTGAGGTAAAAATAATTATTTACTTGTATACATAAATTAAGATTTTAAATGAAAGCAATTTTTATTTGAGTAAACATAGGTTTAGATGCGTTAAAACATTACTTTTAGGTAATGTGACAGGAAGTAAAAATGTTCTGTTTGAGTTAATATTTTCTATCTTCCTTATTCTTTCCTTTCAGGAAAGGCCAGTAGGAAAAACCAGAAGTGGAGAGGACCAGATGAAAATATTAGGGCAAATCTTCGTCAGTATGGTTTAGAGAAGTACTACCTTGATGTCCTGGTTTCAGATGCATCTAAACCTTCCTGGAGGAAGGGCACATATTTTGATGCAATTATCACTGATCGTAAGTTTATTAAACTAGCAATAGAATTAATAGAATTAGTTTCCTGAAGTCGCTTGCACAAAATTTATCAACATATACATACAATGTCTACTTGTGAGTCTTCCTCCCACCCTCAACTGCTTCATACAGTGAGGAGAAAATTGTTTAATGTAGGGTGGGTTACCAACTTAACTAAGTTGTATATGGTTTATTTTGTTTTTCTTAAGCAAATATATTGACTTACCATCCATTTTCATATCTTTATATATTAACTTGTCATCTGTTTTTCCCTTCAGCTTATTTTTTTGAGGCATATATTTGTTTTTATAATGATCTTAATTGGTCATTAGTATTCCAACTGGAACTAAAATGTCATTTGTAATTATAGTATTAAATTTCAAAGGGAAGAGTTTCCCATATCACATATTTTTCTATGTGTTAGCACTTATGTTTTTGTAGTGCCTGTTTTCCCTTGCATCTCCTTTCTAGAGTTACAAGAAACTTGGTATTCTGTGAACTACTGGGCTGTGACCCCATGAGATTCAAGAATGTGCATGAGAACTTGTTTTTCCTTCTCTTTTTTAGGCAGCGTATCTAAGAATAGATCTGCCTTTTCTATAGTATTTGACAGTAAATCTATAAATTGTGGCAACACTGAACCCTTCTATCTTAGCCTTCTTTAGTTTTTTGGTAACTTAGATAGTTTCAGTTTTAATGAAATCAAAAATCATCAAGGCATTACAGTGTCTTTGTGAATATGCTTTCTGAAAATTGGATGAGTTTTAAAAATTAACAGTTTGCTTTATTTGCTTTCTCTGTATCTTTATATAATATATACAATTGTTTTTTCTGATCTACTTGAGAGTAAGTGCATTTGTTGTGGCTGGTTACCCTTACACTTCATTGCGTGTTTCCTAAGCATAGAGACAGTCTCTTAGAGAGCCAAAGTACTGTTAACAGTTTCAGTAAATCCTACAATACTTTAGTCTATAGTTTGTAATTCAGTTTTGTCAGTTGCCTCAGTAATATCTTTTATAGGATATATTTTCTGTATAGTACAGGATCCACTCTAGAATCAGATACTGCATTTAGTAGTGATATCTTTTAGGCCTCCTTTGATTTGTATCATTTCCACAGCCTTCTCAATGCCTTTTAAGATATTGACAATTTTGAAGAGGACAACTACCTCTCCCTCAACTCTTTATGTTGTGTAATCAAATTTGGAATAATGCATGGGTAATGTTGTATCCTTCTCAGGGTGTCACATCTGAAAGTACATGATGTCTATCTGCCCTTCATTGGTGATTTGGTGACTTGATTGTATTACCTGTGTTTTCTGTCTAGCTCCATATGGTATCAGAGAATCTACAAGAAGGACAGGTTCACAGAAAGAAATACCAAAAGGGATAGAAAAATGGTAAGTAAAATTTAAATATAGTGCATGAGTGCTTTGAGAGGCATGTTGCCTTTTTAGTTAACTTAAGTGGTCTTACAATGTTTCACTGATTTTAAAATTTTGTTTTGTTTGTGTAGTCCAGAAAGCCACGTTCCTGTTTCCTTGAGTTATCATCTGAGTGATATGTTTTTTGACCTGTTAAACTTTGCAGCTGAGACCCTGGTATTAGGTGGAAGACTAGTCTATTGGTTACCAGTGTATACACCAGAGTATGTAATTTATTTTAAATTTCATTTTTCTTATAATGTTTATATATCTGGCATAATTTTTCTTTATATGTAGTTGTGTTCAGGTATCTTTGTATTTAATGTGTGTTAGTTATGGTTACTTCATATATATATCAAATTGTCTCCTTCCTCTTAGTGATTGAATTGTTTGGACCTTTTCATTTTCTGTTGGGTTGGCTAACTACTACCTGTGGGCCAGATGTGGTCCTCAGCCTGCTTTTGTAAGGCCCTTGAGCTAAGACTGGTTTTTATCATTTTAAAGAGTTGTTAAAAATCACTCAAAACTGCACACAAAAGAGTATATGACAAAAAACCTATAGCATATGGCCCCCCCAAAATCTAAAATTTTTATTCCCTGCCCCTTTACAGGAAAAGCTTACCAACTTCTATTGTACACCAGACTTAGCTCAGCACCTCTTTGTCATAGCTGTTCAGTAGCTCTTTTGCCAGTTTACAAACAGGTAATTTTTGACAATTTAGCTGAGTGATTCATGGGTCTGCTACCTTCTAATGCTAGTTTTCATACATGTATATTGGCTATCACAATTACCTTAAATAAAATACATCTTTTTAAAAAACTTAGACCAAAATAAAAGCTAGGCATATATTTAAAGCCTTATGTTCAGTGTTATTGATTTAGGCTTCATTATTTATAATAGTAACTATTAAGTATAAACAGAGCTATGTACATCAATAGTGAAAGACAAGAAATTTGAAAAAGTTAAGAGTTGTAGATTTAAAAGATGGTGTCAAGCTCAAAATTTGGTTATTTCTTCAGTCCACTGTAGAAATTTTTTATAAAATTGTTTTAATTCTTATATTTACTGTAAATAACTGTAAAAAAACATTGTACAAGTAACAGTGATAACCTGTCTCTTTTTCTGCAATGATGGGCAGCTTCTGAGCCCTTGGGATCTGTGCTGACTTTTATTATTTATTTCACAGATGTTGTATTAGAAGTTATCATGACCTAATTTTTGTCATATATTTTATCCATTAATAAGATAATATACATTTGTGCCCAAACCTCTTAACACTGAGTTTATATTTTGTTGTCAATGATGATCTCATTTAACCTCTTCATTTTCAAATGAAGAAAATTATTCCAGTGAGTGAAATGACCTATATAGTTAAAGACTAGCTAGCTAATCTTCATGTAATTCAGCATCCTGCCAGATCACATAGACCTGGTATCTGAAATAATAGGTGGGGTTTTATTAACAGTTTCAAAGAAGAGCATGTTTGTACATTTCAATGCAACAGTGTTTCCTGCCTTAGACAATGGAAATTCCAGCTGCATGCTACTTACTTTTTGTTTTAGTTCAAGTTGCAGGGCTAAAAATCTTAAAAATTTATTCTGAATAATTTCAGACTTATAGAAAAGTTTCACATTTAGTACTAAACCTTTCATCTCTTTGGTCATCCAGATATTCCAAATATTAATATGCATCTTTCCCTATCCTTTCAATCCTGCACATCTCCATTATCATTAATCTTTTTGAAAGCATTTGAAAAGCTGTACACATTCCAGTGTATTTCTCAGAAACAAGAATATTTCTGTCTAACCACTGTCCTCTCTCCACGTCTGGAGACCGGCATTGGTTAATGCTGCCATCTAGATCACGCACCCTGTTCACATTTTACCAAATGTATTCCATCCAGGAAGATGTGCAGCATTCATCTACCTTATCTTTTGGTCTCCTGCAGTCTGGGATATTCCTCAGTCTTTCCTTATCTTTTGTCTCCTGGACAGTTTTATAGAGCACATGGCTTACATTCTGAGTGTTGACCCTTAATCAGGGTTCATCCAGGAGTTTTCCTGTGACCAGAATGAGGTAATGCTTTCATGGTAAGAGCACCACAAAAATGATCTCGGTGCAGCACATCATAGGGCACACGAAATGACCCCTGCTGGTGATGTTAACTTTCATTACCTACCTGGTCATGCTGTTCTCTCTCAGGTTTCTCTATTTTGCATCATCATTTTCCTCTTTGATTTGTATTTTGTGGGGTAATATTCCAAGATTACACTAACATTTTTTTTTTTTTTAGAGACAGAGTCTCATTTTTTTGCCCTTGGTAGTGGTGTCACAGATCACAGCAACCGCCAGCTCTTGGGCTCAGGCGATTCTCCTGCCTCAGCCTCCTGAGTAGCTGAGACTACAGGCGCCTGCCACAATGCTTAGCTATTTTTTGTTGCAGTTTGGCCAGGGCTGGGTTCGAACCCGCCACCCTTGGTATATGGGGCCAGCTCCCTACTCACTGAGCCACAGGCGCTGCCCTACACCAACATGTTGTTTTTCATCAAACCACTGTTCACACTGATGTCTCCATTGGTGATAACCACCATTGTGGTGGTTGCCAAATGATAGTTTTTCTGCTTATCACTCCTTCTTTGTTTGTAAGTTGGCATTCTGTAGGGAACAGCTTTCCTTTCTACCTTCCTTTCCTTCTCTTCCTTCCTTTCCTTCTCTTCCTTCCTTCCTTCATTGTGGTATGGAGTCATGGATTCTTTCATTACTCATTGGGTTGTAATTTATTACTATTGTTACTTTATTGCTAAAATTGTTCCAGATTTGAGCAGTGGGAATCTCTGAGCTGGCTCCTGGGTCCTCGCTAGTTGTGTTCTTACCTTGTAACATATCTGACTGCACACCATTTTGCAGTTAATTATTTAATTATAATTGAAATTATATATGATTAAAAATTACTTTTTGAATTCTTTTATTCATTTCTTTTTAAAAATTGCAGGTACTTTAAATGTATTTCTAAAGACCTTAAAAAGTAGCCATTGGGCATTTCTTCACTAACTTCTCTATTTTACTAATTTTGGACAGGGAGAAATTTTCCAATACATACAATAAGGCATGTTTTAGAAGAAGAAAAGGGAGATGTGTTTTATGAGGTTTTTTTTTTGTCTTAGATGTTTTCTTGAGGGACAGATTGCTTGCAGACATGGGAAGACTACTGTGGCATTTACTTTCCTGACCTCTTTCTCCTTGCACAGTTATTTTCAGGTCCTCTGACGTTCATTACTAGACCTCAGTTGTGCTTACCCTCCTTAAGCTTCATGATCTTTTTAATGAATTACTAATTATTATTAATTGTTAACTTATTAATGGACTTTGGCTAGCATTTATGCTAAAAAAGTGAACTATTTTCACTTTTGTAGTATATATTCAAAATCTTTACGCTTTTTAAAATAACAGCGTCAAGATTAATTTAAGAGTAACATCATCTAGAAAAGTTGGAAATAATATTCTTGCTTCTGAATTAAACAGTTTAGAATTAGTTTAATTATGCTTCATTAAAAATGTAGCTTTTTATTAGACCAAGAATAAAAATAAATTTAAAATCATGCCACACCACAGTGTAATTTTAAGACTTTTGTGTTTTTGGTGTAGTGGGTGTAGGCTTTTGATTTCACTATGGAATTATATTTATTATGCCAAATCCTGTCATATGATTAAGGTTTAAAAATGGTAACCAAGATCAGGTATTATTTAAACCCAAGACCTATAGAAAAGTTTAAGACATAATTGAAACAAAATACTGCCTCAGAGCTTAGCGATGTATGAAAAATTGTTCGAGCTGTTGATTGAAAAAGGACTTTCTCACTTCTTGATAATGTAAATTGCAGGGAAGAAACCGCTACTCACCAACTTTGCTGTTTTCTTATAGTCTAGACTCTCCCTACTCCAGTATATCAGACTTTCTGTCAGTGTCAAGATACTCTGTGTACTTTATCTTTTCACCTTTATTTATTCTTTCCCCATTGCTTGAGATACCCTTTCTTCTTTCTTCTGGTGAAATTATAGTCATCTTTCAAGGTCTGGCTTAATCCAGACACTTCTGTGACACTTTTTGGACCTTTCTTAACAGAATCAATCAGTCCTCCCTCTGGGCTCTCACAGTTTCTTCTTACCATTCAGAGAGACCTATCACATAACGTTATTGTAGACCGCTGGCATTTGTGGGTTTACTGTTCACAATTTTGGCTCCTTGCAAATGAATCTGAAGATCCGTGTTCTATTTGTTTGGATAGGACATACATTCAACACGTGTGTGTTTGATGTCATAGGAATCACTAATGAATGTAGCTGTTTGCCTAGGTTCCACATAACCACACAGGCTTGTTATCTAATTTCATTACACACACGGATAACTCTTGAAGTGATTAGAAACTGTTTATTTGTAAAAGATGATCTTTAACAGAAATCCAGCTTCTAGTGTTAATGACAAAGGTGGTGATACACCTATATCAAAATGTCACATAGTCCCCCATAAATTATATACAATTATAATTTGTCAATTAAAAGTTTAAAAAAAATTAAAGAAACCTAATAATAAAACCCAAAGTGGGCTTTGCAGGTAAATTTTAATTATAGTAAAATGAACTTTGTGATGGTTCAGATCAGTGAAGAAGACATGTTTTTCATCTTTTATTTCTTTTAAGAAATAGGAAAAAGTGATTCCTTAAACTTTTCTCAGTAAGTGTTCAGGTCAATGCAAAATTTGTTTCTCATAGGAGAGATGAAA
>CAUYRH010042161.1:0-40206 GCA_963574655.1 Perodicticus potto | reverse complement strand
CACCATATTCAGCTCCTCCCTCAACCACACAATTACCTCTACCTTCTGTCCCTCCTACTTCCCCGGCAACCAATCTAAACTCGTCTTCTAACTCCTCCCCCACAACTAGCCCTCAGAGTTCTTCCTGTTGTCTCTCAGTCCACTTCCGACTGCTTCAAGAAACACTTCCAGACCTCTTTACTCCCTTCTTCCTCCAGCTCCTCCATGTAATTCTACAGTAACTTCCACTACTTATCCTTAACTTCCTTCCAGTCCCCTCACCCAATCCCATTCCCATCGGTTTCTAAAATTAAAAACAAACAAACAAATAAAAAAACCCTTCAACTCTCTCTCACTTCTTAGCCCCGCTTGGCGAAGTAACTGATGCAATTTCTGTTTATTCCTTTCCCATAGCTAAACTCACACACCTTAAAGTTAAACTAAGTTCCTTTACTTCTAATCCTTCTCATTTTATTCAAAAGTTTCAGTTTATTACTATATCCTCTCAACTTATGTAACATAATATTTCTATTATTGTAACTAATACCCTAACCTCTGACGAGCACAAATGAGTGTGAGAGAAGGTGAAAGAGGCAGCAAATCAATTTCATATATCAAACAATAAACATCCTACAGGTAAAATCACAGTCCCTAACTCCCAACTAAATTAAATTATAATAATAAGGGAAAAGAAGTAAAGACATTTTTATTACCTGCATTCTTTGCAGACTTAGAGCTTCTGCCAAAAAGGCCATCAATTATGATAAATTAAGGAAAGTCATACAAAATAAGTCTAAAAATCCTTCAACTTTCCTCCAATGCCTTACTGAGGCTTTTATTAAGTATACTAATTAAAATACTAAAACAATAAGTGGGAAAAACGTTCTCATAACTTATCTCTTTAACCAAAGTTACTATGACATCGAACTTAAGCTAAAGTGCTTGGAGCACAAACCCCTAACACCCCAGGCCGTGATCTTAAACACAGCCTTTAAAATAAACATTACAATGTGACTAAGGCCATCATTTCTAACCTGCCTAAGTCAGGAGCCAAAGGCTACTTCATAACTCAACCACCTGGACCATGCTACAAATGCAGCGAAGACCACTGGGTACAATGTTGCCCCTATCCTAAGCCCCCACCAGGGCGATGCCTTCTCTACAAAAGAAAGGCCGTTGGAAAGCTGACTGCCCCTTGGCCCAAAGAGGCCATGGGGCCAGCCGACCACGGCTTCTCCAGCAGACTTGTTAAAGCTTGCCTCTTCTGAAACTGACAAGACCTGTCTTCTCTCACTCGATGAAAATCATCTTTGCAGAGCCAAGGGTAACCCTGATGGTGACAGGTAAAAATGAATGCCTTTCTTTTAAACACAAAAAAACTAACTTTTCAGCTTTAAAAAAAGGTCAGTAGTCCTTACCTCCCTGTCGTTCACCCCTATTGTCGGAGTAAAAGGTTTCTCCCACCCTCCATGACAAACTCCATTTTTACACTACGTAACTGGCAGTTTCTCATTCGTACATTCCTTTTTAGTGTTGCCTTCCTGTCCAGTTCACCTTCTGGGACATGACTTACTTTCCAAATTAGGTGCCACCCCCACTTTTAATTTTAATTAATAGATGCTAACCCATGTCCTTCTGCCTCACTCTGCCTCATCCTTTCCCAAGCCATCAAAGACCCATCACCCTAACCCATTCCACCAGAACAAGTAAATCCTAACGTTTAAATTACTAAAAACCCCTCAATTGCCTCCTACTCTCCAATTCTTGTTAAACTACACCTTAATTGCCAAAACCTATTTGCCTTCACATAGACTGACCCTACTTCTCAAACTTCTTTCCAAATTACTTGAACTGTACTTCCCCAAGGATTTCGTGACAGCCTCCACTTATTTAGCCACACATTATTATTATTACGAGACCTCCAGTCCTATAATCCCTCTCCTTCAACCTTAGTTCAATATATCAATAACTTCCTACTCTATAATTCCACCTTACATAACTCTAAACCAAACACCTATTCCCTCCTTAACTTCCTTATAGATAGGAAATATTAAGTCTCTCCCTCAAAAATTCAATTATTCCAACAAAAAGTCACCTTAATGTCCTTTATCTCCAGACTTCACAGCTATTACCACAGATAAAATTGCCTTCCTCGTAACTTTCCTCTACCCACCGCCAAAAAAAACTCCTCTCCTTTTTACAATTAACTAAATACCTCAGAGTATTAATTCCCAATATTTCCTTCCTAACTAGTCCTTACTCAAAATTACCCTAATGAACCTCTCTTAACCTCCATTTCCACTTCTTTTAAATCTCTACAGCGTTCTTTATTAGAAGCTCCAGCCCTCCACCTTCCTGATCTTTCTCACCACTTCCTCCTATATGTCACAAAAACCTGTGAGTTTACTCTCAGTGTGCTTAAACATCAGCAAAAACCCACCTTTGCTCCAGTTGCTTATCTCTCAAAACAGTTAGATCACACTGTTCAAAGTTAGGCCCCTTGTCTCAAGGCGTTAGCAGCTGCAGTTACTCTAATACGAAAATCGAAGAAACTCAGTTTGGGTTCCCCTATTACTGTCCTGTCCCCTCATTCTCTATCCAATCCTTTAACATCCAAATATCTTCAAACCCTACCACTATGCCTTATTCTTAATCTTCAAACCTCTCTCTTATCTAACCCATCATTATCTTTTAGCACATATCCCACGATAAATCCTACATCCCTCTTACCTACTCCCTCTGACTTGTCACCCGTTCACAATTGCCTTCAAACCCTAGACATGCTTCTCCCTTACCTCTCCAACATACAAGAAAGACCATTCTGCACATATGGCTGCTCTGCAAAACTCATCTTCTAACACCTCCTCTCACCCCTTACTTGTTTCTACTCCTATTGTTACTGCAGTAAATGAAACAAATCAACCTCCCACTAGTGACCTCCTCATCTATCTCCACAAGTTACTTCACCCCAACTCTCAGACTTTACTACAATTCTTCAAAACTTTCTTTCCTCTCTCACAAATATACTCAAAGTTTCTAAATCAACTTACATAATCCTATAAAATCTACCAAGGCTCCAATCCACAAAGTCTTGCCTCCCACACATTCCAACTTACCAGACTAAAAAAATTCTAACTAAAACAGACTGACAACTTGATTTCACACACATGCCAAAAATCAAATACTGTAAATACCTCTTAATATTAATAAATACCTTCTCAAGTTAAATTAAAGCCTTTCCTATTACAAACAAGAAAACTAGCACTATTGCCTATATCATATCAAAGACATTATTCCCCACTTTAAAATCCCCTGTTCTTTATAGTCCAACAATATACCTAAATTCACCTCCACCATTTTTCAAACCTTAACTAAAACCTTAAGTATCCCATGACACTTCCATACTCCTTTCCATCCTCAATCTTCAGAGAAAGTTAAAGAGTCTAACAAATCCTTAAAATCTACCTTAACCAAACTTTGCTCAAACTTCACTTAAACTAAATCACTCTTCTACCCCTTACACTAATACGCCTACATTCTCTACCAAAAAAACCCTCCAACCTCTCTCCTTTTAAGTTAATGTTTTTTCTTTGTTAATAAGTCTGAAATCATCACTAACAAAGTCCAATCACTCCAAGAAAGACTCAAACTCCAAAAAACAACATAAATCAAAGTCATCAAGTTTCTCCTCTTAGTTCACTCAAAACCCACTCTAAGTTACACTTTTACCCTTCCTCACATCTATAATTATCATCCTTAAACTAATGGCTATGGCTCCATACATAACTCATTTTATTCAAACTCAAAGTTGTCTCAACAGGTAACTACTCAGTTAATGCTCCAAACCTGCACTCCAAATACAGCTCCCAACCTACAACAAGAAAGTATTCTTTATAAATGAACTACACTCTGTACCAGGCCATAAGACTTTCCTGAACACCACTTCTAAATGGCCACCGCTTACATCCTCCCCCCTAAAATTCATAATCACCCTCTAGCTGGCCAATTAAAAACTATGTGCCCCTCTCAGCAGGAGGAAGCTACAGAAGAGAGAACTCAACGTTCCCTATCCCAAGGCCAACCCTCTATTTTAACATATCGAGAAGGGAGCAATGTTAGATAATTGCAAAACTTCATCTCCACTGAAAAGTTCAAACTTATGGCCCACCCCCTCCGGCTCTTCACCCCAAAGTGATAACACCTAATTGGCTGTTCTATCATCCCGCCACCTCCCCTGACCGAGTCTATATAAGGTGCACTTGTCTTTTGCGCTCTCTTCTTCTCTCTTACCCCCCTCACTTCCCACCGTGTGTCACGTGTCTTCTCTCTTTCTCTCTCTCTCCCTCTCTTCTCTCCTCTCCTCTCTTCCCTCATTTCTTTCTCTCTCTCCCCTCCTCCTTAATGCTGCTCTGCAGCATCCCCCACCAATAAAGACCTTTCGTACAAGTTTGGTGTCCTGTGAGGTTTATGCCAGTCAAGTGCCCCCCTTTCAGCCTTCACAATTTTTTAAATTGGGATCATTATAGATTCATGTGTGGTTGTAAGAAATAATTTGAGAGATCTCATGATAACAAACTATAGTATTCTCATTTAGTAAAACTATAAGTATGATGATGAAGATATTGATAGTAATACTATCCATCAATCTACTGCAAATTTACCCAGGTTTACTTGCACTCATTTGAACATGTGTGCATATGTATAAGCTCTATACAAATTTTATCACCACTTTACTTGTGGGTATTTCTGGATCTGCTACCATACTCAAGACACTGAACAGCCTCCTTTCTTTTTTCCCCAGCATATTTTTACACTCCTATTTATTCTAATGTGGCCATTTGAAGATTTCTGTCCATCTTTGTTAACTTCTGTTAGCTTTTCCATTTATTGATATCACCTTTGATGTATCTATCTTTAATCCCAGTTATGTTTCATGCAGGAAGTTGTAAATCTTCAAATAAAAAAAATTAAAATTGTTGTTGAAGTCTAAAGCAAGATAGGAAACAACTCTGGCAACCTTGGAAAGTAGCATGGTCTTCTTTAAGGACAAATAATCACATATAAAAGCAAAAATGAAAAATAATTCAGTAGTTAAAATTCAATAGCCAAATTTAAATCTGCAGCTAATGCAGTAGAAGGCAGAGTGCAATAATCTGAATGAATAATAAACTTTAAAAAAATTAATGTACCTAGAATTCAGAAGGAAGAATACTGAGAGATAAAAGATACAGAGAAAGACAGGGAGAGAAAGAGAGAGAGAGAGAGAAATACTCAGAAAGAGAAAAAGTGTTTTGATTGGAGGAGGGAGAGGGAGAAGAAGGAAGAAAGAGAGAGAAAAAATTATATGATGCAAGGGCTATGTGCACCATACCCATACTACTTCCGTTTTCTCCATTGATGACTTTTGTTTTTTGGTGAACCAACCCAACATTTATAATCTTTGTGCCTTACTGGGACTAAAACTTACATTAATTAAAAATATCTTTTATAAGATTAAAAACATAAATATTTACCAGTATTCTATTCACTTAAAGTTATCTCTAACTTTTCACTAACCAGAGTCCCTGTACTCCTGATCATGATTTTTTTTCTAACTTGTCATTCACTTCAACTCAGTTACTTTGGTTTTTAAAATTTTTAATTTTAAATATTTATAGCCTTACAGGAAAACTAGTAGAGTTTCTGCAAATCCCTCACCCTGCCTCCACTATTTAATATAATTGTGGTAAAATGATCAAAATCAGGAAATTAGCATTCATACTTACTATTAACTAAACTATGCACATTATCCAGATTTCACTAGTTTTCCCACTAAATTTTTATTTTGTTTTAGCAGCAGATTCTGCCTCTCACCTTGGGAACCTACAGCCTTAGGAAACTTGTGGCCTTCTAGGTTCCTACGTGCAGCCTTTTGACAGCATCCGAATTTTATATGACAAAGAGTTGCAGCAGAGAAAGATGAAGCTTTTCTTGCTTCCTTTGGTGCTTAAAAAAAAATGTTCTTAGGATCAAAAGGATGAAGGTTCAAATATGTTACTTACTTTTTTTTTTGTACTTTTTAGCACTTTGGAAGTGTAGTTGTTAGGTGTCTTTCTTAACTCCAACAGGCAGTTCTGTGAAGGCAACCAGAATAAATACAGAAAAATACATGTCTCATTTTGAAAAATATGAAAGTGAGACCCACCTAGTGGACAAAATATTGTATCACACAATAACAAAGTGCTACTCTCTCTTTTTGTATGTATGTAGAAATATATAGATACTTAGATATATTATTTAAACTGTAAACAATATTGTTTGAACTTCTTCCTGAAATAAAAAAAAGGTACTTACCAGTTTTATAATCAAATATCAACTATCTTATAAAACTACATCCAGAAAACTCTAAGATTGTTTTAAAAATATTAATCTCAACTCATAAAAGTTTAAATTCAATTATTACTAATCCATGTGTGTTCCTAGTGTTTTCCCAGGTAGTGGGCAGACACAGTTTTGATAATTTAGGTAAAGAACCTGACCATTTACATATATTTTGACAACTTTGCATCACTGTATGGCAAATGTAATCTTCCTACCCACTGGCCAGTGTCAAATATGAAGGAAAACTGCTGGGATAAGTCAGCCTGATTTCATTCCAGATAACTAGCCTACTCATGAATGAAATGGAACACACTTGTAATTATTTTTGGTAAGTGATTTGAATTCCTCTGTTAAAGAAGAACAAGTTAATTCTTAAGTGTGGAAGCTATATGAAAGCAGATTATGTTTTATTTCTTTTCTGTTTTGGTTAAATTCTAGTATTCATTGAATTATACATTTTGTAATCAAAAAGAAAATGTGGATCACAAGAATCCTCAAACTATAGGGATTAGACAGCAAAGCCTATGAGAATGTCATGAAGTGTGTTGCAAAGATTCTGAAACATAAGTTACTAGTTGTTTTCTTTAAAGTATTTGTTATTCCTCTGTTTTAAATTCCTGGATTCACATTTATTCTCACATTAAATTAAGCTCTTTTTTTTCCCCCTCAGTAGAGTGCTATGGCACCATAGCTCGCAGCAATCTCAAACTCTTGGGCTCAGGCAATTCTCTTGTCTCAAACTCCCAAGTAGCTGGGACTACAGGTGCCCACCACAATGCCTGGATATTTTTAGAGATGGGAGTCTCACTCTTGCTCCAGCTGCTCTCAAACCTGTGAACTCCGGTAATCCACCTCGCTGGGCCTCCCAGAGTGCTAAGATTACAGGTGTGAGACACCACACTCAGCCTAAATTAAGCTTCTTGCTCATAATGATATCAAACCTCTCATAGATGCCAAATTTTAGTAATGGTTTTATAGTATGCAAAAATATAAGACACAATGCGAGAGTCAGACGAGGACTATTAATGTGCCCGTCACACACAAACATTGGCCAAAGGTACTAAAGAAATTAATGAAAACATTATAAAGTAAACAGATCTTAAAAAACTGGGTTATTATTAAAGGGCTTTCAACTATTAACACGCAGCACTTCTTGACCCAACAGAGACTTAATTCCTTTAAACTAGACAATACCTGATAGATTAGCAGCAGGGGGTGGAATGGTAAGTGTCAGTGTCAGATTTAGAAGGTCTGATGGACAGTGCGCAGTCACTGAAGTTTAAATGAAAAAGTCTTCAGCTTCATACTTATAGTTGAAAGGATTGTCTGTAAATTTCTTCCTACATAACATTATGCTCAGCTATAGTAGTGAAATTTGGGAATTGGAGTGGGAAGAGATACGGGAAGGATAGCCCTCTAATTATTAATGCCTAACATGTCTCTGTTGAATAAAATTAATTTTATGTGTCCTTCTTTTGAATGGAATAACTTTTGATGGACAAGTAGTGGACCAAGGGAAGGGAACATGTAATGCTAAAAGCACTTGAGTAAATTTAACATTCAGAAATTTTTCAATGGACACAGTTACCTGAACTATGGATTAAGAGAAATGAATCTCAGGGGGTGCCTGTGGCTCAAAGGAGTAGGGCACCAGCCCCACACACCAGAGGTAGTGGGTTCAAACGCAGCCCCAGCCAAAACCACAAAAAAAAAAAAAAAAAAAAAAGAGAGAGAGAGAGAAATGAATATTGATGTGCAAGGAGGAAAATTAAATTGTAAGCCATGCAAATCGAAATCAGGTCACAAAAAGTTTTGTAAATAAAATTTCCCTTTAAGCTAAACTCTTGGTGCATCTTCTGGTTTTATTTACACTTAAATTTACCAAAAGCAGCTTTTTGCCAAGAAAAACAATTTTTTTCAATTTTGGTGAAATCTTTAAAATGTAAACTGTTAGATATCTGTAGGCTCTTCTAGTATGCACAGCTGGAAAAACAGGATATTTAAACCCTCAAATTGTTTGGGTCTATTCCAAGGTTTTGTTCTTGGCCTTGTTATACAAAGACCAAAAAGTTGCCCTTGGCCTCTAAATTTGGTAACGACAATTTGAGACTTTCAAATACTTCAGCGTTTCACTAGAAGTGTTATATATCAGTTTTATTCATTTTAAAAACTTTTGATGTTTAGTAACTATAATAAAGAACTAGAAATACATGTGTATGCTAGAAAGAGAAGTTTCCTTATATTAAAGTAAAATTTTGTCTTAAACCTAGACATTATTTACCGTCACATATTTAGGCACATAATTTTGTCTGAAAGTTAATCATTTTCAGTTTCATATCTTCCTATATATTTAAAAATTAATGTTTTATATGAAGTATTTAAAATGCTTTATTGTACCACGATAGCTTAAAAAAGAATGTTTATGAATAAACATTCATATGGGATTAATTGTTGAAATGATATTATCTTCTGTAACCATATAAATCAAATCTGGCTGCTGCTATTTGGTAATTAGAAAAGACTCACAAATTATTCTTGAAAATTATGATGAGTAACTGAGTTCAAAGTGACCCCTGGCACAACTGGATAACAAGTTGGTCAAAGAAAGAATTATAAACAATTATGTTTTCTAATTCTCTACAATCAGACAACAAAATTTGGGGTTGGTGTGGTCTCATGATGTCTGTTTTCTTAGCTAGCTTTTTGATCTGGTAAATTAAAGAATCATAGACAAAAAACAAACAAAAAAACAAAAATGAAAACAAAACTAGACTTATTTAGTTTTCTTCAGAATCGGAATATATGCTTGCCTTAACCTTTCTCCCTGTCCCTGTACCATGTTAGCATATGACTATAGCTTCCGTCATATGTATGAGGTTAACAACTCATACACTTGTTGTCATTCACAACAATTCACTATTGTTAAGATTTTTACATCTAATAGGAAATAAATTCTATGTGAACCTTTCCTGAAAACATATTTTGGTGGATTCAGAAGGAAGCAGGTGAACTAGAATGAAGAGAGAGGAAAAGTTGATGAGATAAAGGAAGCGACATGGTGTCCAAAGATTAACTTCTTGCACTTTGCAATTTGGCTTATAGCAGCTTTGGTAAAAGAAAACAAGTAGTTTTGACTCTATAATCTGTCTTATAAATCAATTATGGTGTGGGAGAAGATAATAAATATATTAACTGAATTTCCTTTTCTCTTCATCACCTAGGTTTATTCCTTCTCTTTCCCTCCAACCTAGTAAATGGACTTCACCTTGTTCATTACTTGCAGTAGGGAAGTGACAGAACAGAAACACGACAGCCACAATAGCCACAACAATTGTCAGAACAATAACAATTTTTTTTTAAATTTGAGTTTCATTGTGGCTTTGTTTTCCAGATACTAGAGGCCTTGAGAAAACCCATAAAGTCTGAGACATAGATAAAAATACATAAAAAGAAAATAATTTTCTCTCCTACTCACCCATCCAACTAGACAGAAGAGAGATGAAGACATCCTTGGAACACACAGGATGGGGGATGCCTGGGGATTGAACGGACAGGGACGTCATTCACTGCAGATCTCTGCTTAGAGCCTTGGACAGCTAAACTTCAGGTCCAGAAGCTACAGACATCACTGATGAAATTTTTATGGCCCTAAAATGTCATGGAAATATCATATTAATAGCATGTAATTAACCATTTGAAGGAGTCCCAAGAGCAGGACTTTTGATGCTAAGCCGAATGGTCTGAGGGCTAAGGATCATACAGAACCATGCAAGGACAGAAGAGTTAAATGTATAATTCTCGACCCCTAAGTACTTGAAATTATTTAAGTCTCCTGGAAACCAAGCCTCAGGAAAAGGAAGACAAAGCCTAAATTGTGTTAGGACAATTTTCCTCTAAAATGGCTCAAAATAAAGTCAATTTGTGTTCAAAAAAGTAGTATGTTTCTTGGGCACCAAATTCTTGCACACTCACTAAACTTCATTCCAGCTATTAACACACACACATAGCAAACATCTTGAAGTAAGGGAAAGCTTCACATTTTTTATAAATGTGGTTAACATGTAAGCAAAGTTTGAAAGATGGGTGTCAGGTGAATAATGGGTGAGGTGCAGTCAGGAAAAAGGAGAATATCCAATGGTATGAAAGGGTAAGATCCAGAGACACAGCACACAGGCACTCAAAAATCAGTGGACAGGAAGCCATAACAACGGAAAAAATAAATACGACTGGAACATTAAATTTCTTGCTAAGAAATTTTTAGTTTTGTCCTACCATTGAAAAGTGCTTACAAAAATATTTTAAACAGCAGGGAGGGTCATGAGCAAATCTAAATTTTATAAAGATGATTTAGGCCTGTGTGTAGGAGTATCTAAAAGATGACAATAGAGGCAGGCAGACAGAACCTTCAGGAAGCTAATGAGAAATTATTAGGACTTAAATTGTGGAAGTGGAGATGAAAAGCAGATTGAGATTTACTTGGCATGTAGAGTTGATGGGACTTGACCAATTAGAAATTAGCTATGAGGGAGAGGTTTTCTGACTGGAATGTTACAATCATTAATCAAGCAAGATAAGGTCTGTGGGGAGGAGATACGTAGACGTGACCAGTTGACTATCAGAAAGAGATGCCTGGATCTCTGGAGAGAGTTCTGGACTAAAAGTAGATTAGGGAAATTCCATAGCATCAGAATCATAACCATGGCTTCAGTACGTTTCTACAGAATTCTTTAGGATTTTCAGTTGTTCTCATGTTTTGCCTCCTTCTCTGTAGGATTCCTTCTTCAACTTTGGATTTAGCAAAAAAAACTCCTATCTTTTATGCTGCTGAGATTTGACATCATCTGCGGTTCTGATTTTATGTTTGGTTCCTTGTATTGCTCTGGCCCTCTATTGGTTTAACTTTGGAATCTTGAACATAATTCCCTTGACTCTTGCCTCACGCTGATTTAAAACGTTTTATCCTGTTTTGTTGTAGGAAATAGGTCATGAACCATTGCAGCAAAATGGGAAAACAATAGAATAGGAAGCAATGTATTTCCACACACTGTAGACAAAATTAACTTGTCCATAGACCAAGCTAGCATTAATGTATAAACTGATCAGGCCGCAAGTATGCAGGAGCTGCACAGAAGTTAATGATTAACTGTAAGATATGCAGATTGCTCCAATTCTTAACACAATGGCAACATATATATGCAATGATTTCATTTCAAGTTCATATTTTAAATTTTGCATGCATTAATTAGTTTAATCCTTGCCTCAACCTTATGAAGTAGTTACTGTTATTATCCCGGTTCTACTCATAAAGAATCTGAGACAGGAAAATCAGATTGACCAATGTCATAAGGAGATGCTTATTCATGCACAAACCATCCAGTTCCAGTCTTGTTCAACATATAATGCCTGTTTGCATTGGTTTTTATTGCTGCTGTCACAAATTTTCACACAGTTAATGACTTAAAACAACACAAATTTAGTATTTCAAAGTTCTGGAGGTCAGAAGTCTGAAAGGAGCATATAGGGCTAAATGCAAGGTCTGTATTTCTTCTGGGGACTCTAGGGAATGATGTATTCCCTGCCTTTCAGTTTCTAGAGACAACCTGGATTCCTTGTCTTGCAGCTTTTCCTCCATCTTTTAAGTAGGTAAGTGGCACAGCATCTTTGACTCTGCTTCCATCATCACATCTTCTTCTCTGGCTCTGATTCTCATTAATCTGATTTATAAGACATTTGTGATTAAATTGGATCCACCAGATAATTGAGGATGATCTCCCACAGTCAAGATCCTTAACTTGACCATTTTGCGGTATAATGTTACATATTTGCTGGTTTCAAAGATGGGTATCTTTGGGGACCTTTCTTCTTTTATGCTTTATTCTTGACATTTTCATAGATAGTAAAGATATCTTCTCCTTAAGGGACTTCAATATTAGCCTTCTACTTTTCCTGCAATTATTTCCACTACAAATAGCATCCTTCCCACAAACATCCCCCCTCCCACACACACACATGTAAAGACACTTGCCCACTTATATAGCATAATTTTTCAGGAAGGGAGAAGTTTGCATTACGTGGATGAAGAATTAATGATGAGATCTGGTAACATGGGATTGTCAAGACATATACTCTTGCCTATGTACCTAAGGATCACTAGAAATTTTAGTTAGAAGCTAAGATGGAGACCAAGTTCTTTGTTTATCTGCTTGTATTTGTCATATCAGAATCCTGGCAGATATGCTATTTATTTTTACTCTGCCTTTCCAATGAATTTGAAGTCATAAATCCTTACTAAAGCTTGGTCAAAGTTAAAATTTTCTTTTCTTTTGGTCACACAATTAAGCTTCTGAAAAAAGTGCTACATACCTCATTGCTAAATATCACTACGGTCACCATATGGCCATGGGGAATACTTCAAAGGTGACTGCAGTAAGATTCAGCAATGAGGTATGTAGTGCCTTTTCTAGAATGAGCTCGTGATTGTCTAACCTAGTATTCTCAACAAATGTGTAGGAAGACACCAGAGAAATGGCTTGAAGTTGTCTATGTACTATTCTAGAATCCTTATCCTTGGGTCAAGGAATTAGCCCATGGTTCTTTCAGGTTGCATAAAGTTTTGGTGTATGGTTCAGAAATTGTTGGCAAGAAACCAAGGTCATGGGTTCCACGGTTTTTTATTTCATACTTGATAGTGCTTAGCCACCATTTGCTTTAGTAATTCTGTTATAGTCTTATTACATTCCGAGAAGAAACACAGCCTTAGTTTGTACACTTAAATGAAATTGGTAAATCCCATGTATTTTAATTAATATTGTTTAAAATATCGTCCCTACCTGGGGATATTTACAGAAGATTCAAATGTTAGATAGTTTGATTTTTTTCATATAAATAGGGTGAAATAAATCTAAGTTTGACTCATTATTTTAATTGGTTACAATCCTGGGTTATGACTCTCTTTGAAGGGTCTTCAGTCCTGAGCTTTCCATTTACCAGCCAATAGGATTTTGATTCCTCTCCTGCATCTAGAAACAAGTGGAAAAAATCTCTTTTCTTCTTTTTGGCTTTTAGTGTTCTCAGAAAAAATAGGGAGTTTTTATAAATGACTATCTTATTCATGGCCATTAATCTGGCAAAGTGGTGCAATTCCATGTTATTTTTAACTCCCCTTCCCAGAATTTACTCATCTATTTTGCAACATCTAAAAAAGAATCCTTTTTAATAGATTAAGAATCCTTGTACATATTTATTCTCTAAATAAATGTGACCTACAAAATGCCAAATTTGAAACTTTTATATTGGTGTGGCATAGGCAGTTTTCACATACATGGAGAAAAAAGGTAGCACTTCACTAAAAGAAGGCCAGATTACTAAACTTCCATTTGAGATAAAAAATTTGGGTCATAAGCAAACACGTTTTCTCTTTTTCCCCAAACAGGTTTGATTTAAAGTTATATCTTAAATCCAGGTAAAGAACATCTTCCCACTTTCCTTTGAAAAGAAGAATGCACTGGAAACTATATTGACGATAAGAAGTCTGGTTTTACAGAATACAGCAAATTATTGACTATTAAGATTGGCAGAGATGACTTTCTTAGTTCTTCCTCTACTTCCAGGAGGTAACAAACCCTATTAAAAAACTACAACATATTTGTTTTAGCTGAAAGGGTGGCTTTGGGATTCCTGGTCTTTTGATAAACTTTCACATTGAAATGTGTGAGCAGGAAAGACTGTGAACATTGCCAATTAGTGCACATGTGACCAGATTCTCATTAAATGATTGCTGACTGAGTTGCTAGCTGGAGAAAGAACTGGCATTGAAAATGTGACTGGAGAAAAGACTTGGGGGAGATGAGTTAGAGAAGAAACCGAGAGTTATTGGAAAATATGTTGTGTAGAGCATAATGAAGTCTCAGACCGATTCTGAATTTGTGGTCTAAGAGGGAGGAAGAGCAGGAAGGAGTTGTGAGACTTTTCTAAACAATTTCTCATTGCACAACCCGGCCACAACTGGCACTAAAAGAAAAGAACTGGACTTGAGCAATAAGAGAGCTGGATTTTAGCAAATGTAAAACTAGTTGACATGTAACCTGGAGCGAATTTCTTCTGCCACATTTTGTCCAGGTCTTAATTTTACAATTCTGCATGTAGGTCCATTTTCCTGGAAGTACAGCTCCCAGACCCTCAAAGGGCTATTGCTCTGAAAATAATTGGCATCGCCAATCTCTAAGCGCCAAGTTCTCTATAACCAAAATGAAAAGGTTGAAATTGGTGTGGTCTACAGTTGTTCATAAAATGGGGAAAATGAACAAATATAAACAAATTTTGAAAACCTAATCAAGTAGCCAGAGACTGTGTGTCCTTTCAGTTATTCATTCCCCAAATATTCATTAAGCATCTCTATGCACCGGATAGTCTAGTTGCAGTGGCGATACAACGGAGGTCTCTAAACAAACAGCCCTTCTCATTTATTAGAGAACTCGAAGTCTCCATTGTATTAAGGATTTTGTAAACATACTGTAGATAATATTCCTTCTCTTTTAATTCAGACGGCCAGGCTCTAGATACCATTCTCATCTTGAAGAGCTATTTTACGGCTTTGGGGCCAGGTAACCGAGAGGAATAAATGTAATAATTTAGATCTATGGACCTGTTAAAACCATTTACATTCTTTTCCCTAATGAAGTCCTTTTACAGTGTTAGTCCAATTAGTTGTTGCATACAGCTGGAACATAGCTCTATTTTAAAAGTAAACTAGAGTTTATTTTGTTTAGCAGTGAGGCAAAGTTAGCTACTATTACACTGGCAAATATCGTGGAATAGCTTAATATCATAAAACTAATAGTATACAAATGTAGCTTATTCGAAATGATATGTGTAGTGATAAAAAACGCATATGTTATCTGGTTTCTTTGCTCTTTCCTTCAAGATTTTTAAGCATAGTATTACCCATTACTGTTGGCTTAGGGAGGGTTTTCATAAAACCACAGGTTTCTAATGTTGTCGTGTACCCCCAAAGAGTTAACTTGGTTCTGCTATCCTCATTTAACATGACCCCGGGAGGGAATTTCAATGTTCTGTTCATTACTTTTTTGGCTCATCCCACAACTTTACAGGGAATGGCAAATGCTGGTATTCCAAGGAACCCAGCATACAGAAGAGGTCAAGTCCAGGAGGGGTGTGGTATTTGGTAGTTGAGTTTTATGGCCCCAGAGTGAGATGGCTGAAACCATGAAGCAAAACACAGGTGTGGCTGCATCCTGCTTTCCATAGTGTGATCTTGTCAGATTCTCCCCTCTGGTTTCTACAAAGATGCTAGGAAAAGAAAAGAGTGTGAGAGAAAAAGAGACAGAGAAAAAGAGAGAGAGAGAGTGCTGGTGTTATTTTTAGGAACTGGCTCATGTGGAGACAAGAAAAGGAATCTGGAGTTTCCATGTCTAAAAACATCTTATTCAGAATATATTATAATAAGTATGTACATTTTAATAAAAAACAATTAAATAAATTTATCTTAAGTACTTAAACTCGAAACTAAAGATGACTATAATCTTTGCGGACTGAAATAGAATAGTGAAAAGAATGTATAGTTTTTTATGACAGCTTCAAAAGGATTTTCCTTGTATTACCCCAAGGTCTTGGCCATAGGAGTTTGATTTACTGAAATTATCAGAAATGATCAAAATATTTTCATAAAAATGTCAAACTATAAACTCTTGGGAGAGATAAAGGGTAAAAGAAGATAGTGTACAATGAAATAGTAAAAATTGTAACTAGCCTTTGTGGAACTCATCCAATATGACATATATTCTGAAAAGTTATTTATTCAAACAATGATCTATCATTGACCTGTTTGACTTATTAAATGTTTATTCATTCATTGAATGCAAAATGCCCTCTGTAAGATTGGGTGAGTGCTGGGACTATGGAAGGAGCCCAGTGAAAGGCCTTTGTGGGACTTGTAGTTCTGGAATTAAAAGCCACATCCCATTGCTTTCTCATAATAAATGTATAGGGCAGCTAATTATCGGTGCACACATTTGTAAACACAGAACCTCGGGTTTCCGGAAGGTGATTCCCCAAGGATACCCTTCTGGTTGGCTGAAGCTGGGGGTTTGAATTCACCTTGTCAGATAACAAGGCTGTTTTCCCTATGGTCTCTGGTTTCATAAATATTAGTATGTGAAGAAGCAGATTTTAGAATACAAATGGTAGTGTTTTATTAGCAGTTAGGCTGAAGAAAAGTTGGGGTCTGAAGTGTCCTGAGTAAGTTTTTTTTTCTCGCTCTTAAGTATTAACAGTCAAAAGCTAATAGCAATTTCATTCTCAACTATGCAAAGTCTAGGTCAGAAAAAGAAAAAAAAACACAAAGTTTTACACTTAATGGCAAAGATTTGACTCATTAATGCGCTACAAAAGGATCCCCCTGCTGTAAAAATGAATTTATTGTCAAATAAAATGTGAAATGAATTAAAAATCAATTTGGCATTATAAACATTTCTGAATATGTTGAAAAAAATAACCTTTGGATTGTTCAGTCTACGTAATGATTGGCCTCTAAAATTAGAAGCACATGGATACCTACATTTAAACAAATCTCATTTGGACTTTTTGACAGTGTATCAACTTTTTGGTTCTAGATTTAAAGCTAAAGGAAATATATTTTTATATTTCTGTAATATTTCAAAACATTACCATATAACTTGTGAAATTATAAAAATGTATTACAGTTAAAAAAGGAAAAATTAGCTATATTTCATGGAAAGAGGAATGACTTGGAAAACACTATTCACAAACATTGCATTTTTAGTAAAATTGAGTCCATGTGCAACACTGTTTTCCAAAATATAGACACTAAACCATCTTTTCTGGATATAAATTAAATACAGAAGAGGAAAATATTCTCTATGATATCCCATTTCTCTTTATGGCTTATATACAACTCATTTTAAAGTCTTTTTATTTTATTGTAATTGCTTATTGACATTAAATAGAAGCACATTTGTGCTTCAAATCTTGTTGATAGTTTAAAAATAACCCTCATATAGAATATATTAATGTAATCAGGGTTGGGAAAGCATGCTTGTATGCCCTGACATAAGGTTTGCAATAGAGAACTTAGGCAGGGAAGGCTCTGATACACTGTGGAACAAATAACCACCCAATCTGATAAATGACAAGTTTTTCACTCATACCGTTTGTGCAAAATAGGCCATTATGTTGCGTTATTCCATCTGAATCCCTTTTTTCAGTTGCCATGAGGGAGGAAGGAAGAGGAAAAGAGTGGGCATTGCAGAATCTTATATTGACAAGGCGTGGATGTCACTTCCACTGAATTCCCATGATCATGGCATACTTCAGTCCAACAAGGGCCTGGCAGGTAGAGAACTGGAACGTTTCTGAATAGCCTTCACTACTACGTAGGAAGAATCTTGGCGATTATCTCCTCCATCTCCAGATGTCCAAACATTCTTAGCAAAAGGAAAAAATGTCTGCTGAATTTCTTACAACCTAAGTTCTTTTTGTTTATAGTAATTAATTTCAAAGAATGGTCATAACCATGAGTTTCTTTTATTCATTCTAAAGCTATATATTAAATAGCTTCCATGTGTCAGATTTGGGTTAGGATCTTGACATTAAAAGGGAAGAAGAGACTCAGGGGAGGGGAGAGTACATGTTATCAATGAAAACAAGATGAGATGGGAACACAGGAAGCAGTGGTAGCTATATATAGTTATTAAAGCAGTTTTCACAGGAGAGGGGACTCCAGAATAACATCTTAGAGGAAGAATGAAGGCTCAGAAAAAGAGCAGGAGGGAAAAATATCCTCTAGGTGTCCAGAAGAGATTCAGAAGAGAAGCTTAAGGTAGCAATGTGTTTTAACTGAGCTACATGGAGTTTTGTGTGGATGGTTTGTGTGATATAAATGAGGCTCTGGTTTGCTGGGAAGTAAGGACCCTAGTAAGAGAGACACACTAGGAGTTTGAAATCATTTTCTGACTTACAGGTAGAGAGGCAGGTCTTCTGACTTTTAATCTGACGTTATTTCAAAACTCCATATTATTACAAATATAGTAAGCTAATGACCCTGTTCTTCCCAAGGAAAAAGGCTATTCCAGGGGCTGCATTTCTGAGTGGTCTGAACAAGAGAGGTGGGACAGAATCCATCTTCTGTGACTGCTTTTTCTGGTGTTTTGCAGTGAGGAAGAGCTAATCAGTGATTCAGAAGGTCTGCAAAGATAGGTTCACATTGACAGTCCTCAGACAGGCAACAGCAGAGTGGGAATGGACACCCCCGAGGCTGTGCCACAGGCTTTGCAGGCTCGCTGCATTCCAGACAGGAGGAAGGTCGCACAGGCGCTTAACATGTGGGCAGGAGGTTTCCTCTTCCAACCGATGTCCTTGCAGTGATGACGAAAGGGAAGTAGGGCCTGGTTTTCCTCAGCAGAGTCTGAACTTAGCTAGGTTAAGGAATTTAGTAGCACATTTAAAGAGGAGACGCTCTTCGTTTTACCTTGTATTCCACCCAACCCCCATGCTGGCAAGGTATCATTGATTTTCTTGACAAGCAGAGGAAATAAGTACGCAGAAAAGTGTTAATGTCAGAGAAATAAAAATCTGGTTCAAAGCATAGTTTTAGAGAATCTGACTGTTCAATGGGGTTCAATATTCAGAAAATTACTTGGTTATGTTTTTATTTTCTTTACACCTGAAAGCTTCCTTATGGTAGGCAATTTTATAGACTTGATAAAAAACTGCTAACAAGCATGGGTTGAAAACACACAAAATAAAATCTAAGAAAAACCATTCTGCAACAGTCAGAACACCCTGGACTACAACAAAGTTTGACCACATGCAAAGCATGTTGCTGGGAAACCCAGAGCCAAGTGGTTGCCCAGCAACTTCAGATCCCACCAGCTACCCTGGTGAAGAGTGATGTTGGGTGACCACAGAATAAAAAATATATAAAAATGGATGTTATCTACAGAAAATAAGAAAAGTAGTATAAGTATGTCTAAACAACTTAGTTTTTGTTTGAAGTTTAAGAAACTATGTAAAATCTGAAGCTCTGACTTTATTGTTTGAGTCTAAAATCAAATGCATGCTGCTTGTGAGGGTTAAAACCTGTGTGCCACACCAATCTGCCTCTAAACAGAAACTGTTAGCCCATGACTTTAAAGTTTAGTAGTTAAAAAGGGCTCTGATCAACTCTATTTTATTGGTCTTAAACATAATCTCAGTATCCCGTGCGATATATACACACTTTCCTGTGATTTCACTTTAGGAATAACCCCCATCCCAGATATAATGATTATAATGATCATTATCACCTGTAATGATCCCAAATTATGGATTGTGTGAAGTCTTCTCTTAGGCAGATTATTGCTGCAGTCCGACTGTTTCATAGTGGGCTGCCCTGTCCTAGGGTGACAGTTCATCCTACCAGTAGAAAAATGTTTCCCAAATATAAATGTGATCTTGCCCTTCTGCTACTTGGAAATCACTATTGGTTCAACAATAAAAACACAATAAAATCTACACTCTCTAATATGACACACAAAATGCCCCAGTTGCTCTCTGACAATTTATCTCACTTCTATCTTCATGGGAACAGGCAATGCCCTTTCAAACCTCCTTGTATTTTTTCACGATTTTCTATAGCCCTGGAATATCACTCCCCCCCCAAACTGATGAGTATCTCTCATACGCAAAAACCCAGCTGAAAAAGGATTCGGCTGGGGAAAGCCTTCCTATCTCCCCCCAAACACTGATACTATTACCACAAACCTAGAGACTTGAGTCTATCCCGGAGGAGCAGCTTAATAAATTTTGTTACCTTCTGAGTGAGATTCTTTTTAATCACCTATTTGATTTTCAGATATAAGTAGTCTTTGTCATAATTGTAACTTCACTGCATATGAGGTACACTCCTGGAGTAGTGACAGTGAAAGGAACTTAACTTGGCATCACTATATCAAATCATACCTCCTCACTGAGTTATACTAAAGGTTTGAAACTAGCATTCTTTTTTTTTTTTTTTTTTGCAGTTTTTGGCAGGGGCTGGGTTTGAACCTGCCACCTCCAGCATATGGGGGCTAGCGCCCTACTCCTTTGAGCAAGAGGTGCTGCCCCCAAACTAGTATTCTTTTAAAGAAGTTATGCCTTATCCCCAAATTGATGAAATCGTATATTTCATAATATACTTTTTTTTTCCTGCAAGGAGCATTCCAGCTTAATCCAGGTATAATACTATTTATTTCAATTGTCTATGATTATCTATAAAATGGATTAATTAAATAAACACACATGAGAAATCTATTTTATTTAGAAGGAATTTGGATAGTGTGATTATCTGATAGTTTTAGTTTTATTTGAAGTGAGAGTTTGGGATCCTGATTTAGCTCCTTTGTAAACTCAGTCCACGGACACTCTCATAGAAACACCTAAGACTTCTTCGTAGAGTTGTACAAATGAAACTAATTGATTTCGATAAAAGCAATATAACCTAACAGTAACAGTTAGGTTATAACAGTTCCCCCCGAACATCGATACTATTACCACAAACCTAGAGACTTGAATCTATCCCGGAGGAGCAGCTTAATAAATTTGAAGGGGAGCATCCTCTCAAAGATTATTTATTAATTTTTTTCAAAAAAGTGTTTCAACCACTTATTTTATTTATTAAGAACACCATTTACAATAAAGACTGAATCAACATGGACATGACATTCCAAATCCCATAAGCAGCAACTTGTGTGTCTATAAGCAGTTTTGCAGACTATGAAAATCTCCAAAGTCGATTTTGTAGCAACATATCTGCTACTCAAGGCACTGATAGTGGTTGTTTGTTTTTGTTTTGCTTTTTAAGATGTAGACATAGGAGATTCTACGTAGTGAGTGGACAAATATGGATTTTTACAGATCTTCACGGTGTGTCAACAGATGTTTAAACTCGAGGAACATAATGCTTTCACCCACAGTACTACTAGGAAGAAAAGATTAGATGTCTGTGTACGTAAGAGAGCTGAAGACAATCAGGTCTAGAGCCAGAGGAGAATGCAAGGGAGAGCAGGAGGGAGAGCTGGGGGGAGACAGACAGAGAATGAGAGACACAGAGAGAGAGAGATTAAGCTTGTTTTGATCCAGGTGATTATAAACCTGACCTGACGGAATTTTTACTAAAGTGTTGATGCGCTGAAAATCTTTTAGCAAACTGAAAAAATAAAATGAAAATATGGAAAGGGGAGTGAGGTGACATTTAATGTAGATGCAAGGATGTCCAAACTTTTTTCTTTTTTGTTGGACATTGGTACAAAAAGAGTTCTTTTGAACCACACGTTAAATACACAAACATTAATGAAAACTGATGAGCAAAAGAAAGGTCCATGCATGCCATTCATGGGGCCCAACACCATAGATAAGCAAAGCGGGCCTCAGATAATCTGTATGCAGCCCAGGGGTCACAGGGTGAACACCCTGATAGAAGAAAGAGCATTAATATATTCATAATTGCAGAACACTGAGCATTGATTCTTTCTTCTAAATCAAGGACACACTTCATTCTGGAAAAGAATACTTTTAATAATTTAGTCTAGTGGTTAAAGAATTATAAAGCCTGGGGAACGGGTAGATGTGGAAAGGGTCAGGAATACGTCCTGTTCTCTGTTTTTCATTTATGCTATGAAATTTAATGGCTTTCCTGTGGTGCATTCTGAAAGCTAAAAGAAGTACCTACATTAGAGGTAGCTTGTTAATAGGAAAATTGACAGAGGAGATTGGAGTGTGGTCCAACAGGAAAGAAAAAATGAAGGCATTTTTCCCTTTTATGTTTACAAAAGCATATTCTTCACCTTTTTCTGACATGAAATAATAACAATTAGTTAACATTTTCACAGCTTACTCTGCCTATACTCTCCTTGCATTATCCTTTTACTAATCATAACAAACATAAAAAGTTGGTGCTGTGTCAGGGCCCAGGACGGGCCAGGTCTCGGGCCCAGCTTAACTAGATTCCGGACACGGACCGCTAAGTTACCTTGCCCAGGTTCAGTTTCTCTGAGGTGCCTGACGGCTACCTACTTTAGCTGGAGAGAGAGAGTGAGTGTCTTAGAGAGAGTAAAGCAGTCTTCTTAGAAAGATAGAGCTTAGTCTTTAGCAGAGCTTAGTAATCTTCAGCAGAGAGACGCCGTGCTGGTGTTCTGTAGGCAGGAGAGGAGACAGAGAGTAAGCGGGTCGTGATAGAATGCGCATGCTCCTTGACTGCCTTCACCTCCAGCCTAGTATAAGGCTAATCTCGTGCCTCCCAACACCACAGGTGTAGAGACTGCCAATTCACCACTGCTCTCATCTCATGAGCTCTTGTGCTTGTTAGGAGAGCTAAATCCCTCTCCATGCCCTTTCAACACCCAGGTGTTCCATTATTGAGCTATACAGGTATTTCTTATAACTCTCACTCCTAGCCATAGGCTATGTGGGCTGCAACAGTGGTGCTAATATTATGAGTTTTAGTGAATAAATTGAGACAAGAATGGATACTTAAACAGCTTTAGGTTGCACAGCTAATAACAGAGCTCAGATTTGAATTCGGATGTCATTGACTCAAGAGCCTGCAGTACTGACTTTGTGTTATTTTAACTACATCAGAAAAAGGAGGAACCCGTCCCTGGTATGTTAAGTGACAAGATCATCTTGGAGAAACGAAGTGAGAAAGTTAAGTTAAAAGAGAACATGGATTGACCAGTGTGGGATAGAGCTCTTTAAATCTGTGTCTAAGACCCACTGCTCGATGAAAGTTACATAGTGATGAAGGACTAGAGGTTTACTTTACGTGAAACCTGAGTCACCACATTTTCTTTGAAGAAAGATTGTAAAAGTATGATTGAATGCAAACCTTGAAGGGCCAACATTCTGGACACATGATTATACCTTAAAATTTCTTCTTTATCATCTTTCAAGCTGTTATTTAAACTCTGCACAAGAATTATTAATCCATTATTGTGCCCAAGTTGCCTTTTGCATAGAACTCAGTAATTATTTTACTTCATCTCACAATTCCATCTAAAGAGAAGGGAACTAGAATTAATACTTATACAACAGGTTCAAAGTAATAAACCATTCACACAGTATTTCTATGGGTACACTGGACAGTATTGAGTTTTTCGTTAATATTGAAAGTTACCTTTGAAAAAAATGGTGAGTATACTGCAAATCTTTAAAAATTCTCAAAAAATCTTAATCTTAGAGATTTTTTTGTTTCCCTGTCAGAAGGTATCCCTTACATTGAAGTAAGGGCATGAAAACTGTATCTAGATTATTTTCAATGTTATAGAAAGTTTTTACACAATTAACTCATGGATAATTAGACCCAACATTATAATTTACACAGACCACGATATTCTAACACATTCATGTCAATTCTGAGTCCAAATAATGGCTAAAAAACTGAAATCCGTTCAGGAGTATCACAAATATATTTGCAATTTCAGAAATCCTATGTAAGTTTTATAGCCAAATCTGTGGATTACTACAGTTATAAGATATTCAAAGCACTTTTGACAAAACTGTATCTGTTGATTCTACAGTTGCCTTGAGTATGCTCAATACCTTAGATACTGTTATATAAGAGGGTATTTTACAGTTCTCAATATATATAAAAATATATATACCTCAACATATAAATCAGAATTGCCACCTAATAATCATGTGATTATAATTTCATTAATCTGTGCCTCAGTTTCCCCATGGGTCTAGAGAAAATTTTGTAGAACCTATTCATTTGGTTGTAAGAGTGAAATAAAAGGGTCAATAAACACACTTACCAGGTGTGACTCATAGTCAGTGTTTTATCAAGAGTAACCATAATGATTTCAATGAGTTATCATAGCTAACGTTGCCAGATTTGGTCAATAAAAATAAAGAATTCACAATTAAACTTGAATTTCAGATAAACCACTTGTGTATTTTAGTGTAAATAGGTTCTATGCCACACTGAAAAACTTAAAAATATTTCATGGTTGAGATTATATCTGGCAGCTTTAATCATAGTGCTGGGATGATATGCACCCAACAGTTTTTGTTTGATAGTTTTGTTTGAATATGTAAATGATACTATGGATGAAAATGTTTAAATAGCCGAATATTTATACATTTAAATATATAATATTTTCTGTATCCAATAACCTTCAATCAAAGGGTATTCCTATTCCAGAATAACCAGATACTGTATATTTATTCAACTAATGGCATTGGACTTACTAGTTGGCTATGTTTGTTGGTATATTAGTGATACATATAAAAAAATAAAGAGCAGGCTTGGCACCCACAGCTCAGGGTTTAGCACATGGGCCACATATACCAGGGCTGGCAGGTTTGAACCTGGCCCAGGCCAGCTAAACAACAATGACAACTACTGAAAAAAAATCGCCAGGCATTGTGGCGGACACCTGTAGCTCCAGGTACCTGGGAGGCTGTGGAAAGAGAATCACTTAAGCCCAGAGTTTGAAGTTGCTGTGAGCTATGATGTCACAGCACTCTACCGAGGGTGACATAGTGAGACTCTGTCTCAAAAAAATAAATAAATAAAGAGCAATAAAGTAGAAAATAATAAATCAATACAAGACTGCCAATCAGTATGGTAATATATAGTCAGTGAAAGATACAGAGGGAAGTTGCAGATATCATGGCCTTCAGGTTTGAGTTAGCATCAACAAATACTTTATTTAGGGTCTGCAATATGCTATGGTTGGGGTGTGTTTATAATCCTGAAGTCCAAACTGGTAGCTAATATAATAATTACATAAATAAATATAAATTTACAACAATTTACTGCAACATAAATAAATATAAATTTATAACAATTTACTGAAGGGTAGGTAAATGGTGCTATGAAGGCGTATAGTAAAATACTCAGACCTGTGCAGAGAGGTCATAGAAGACAGTATAGAAGACAGAAATCTAAAGTATAGGGAGCAGTTAACTGGAAACAAAGAGATAAATGAATCACATTCTAAGCAGAGAATGGCAAGTTCAAAGATCCTGTGGTAGGAAGGAGCATGGTATTACATAAAACCAAAAGAGAATCTCTGTGGCTAGAATGTAAGAGAGTGGAGGAAACAGGTGACATAAAATAAAACTGTTTATTGCAGCTCCATTTATGATCACCAAAATGTGGAAACAACCTAAATGCCCACCAATCCAGGAATGGATTAACAAACTATGGTATACGTACACTATGGAATACTATTCAGCCATTAAAAAAAATGGAGACTTTACAGCCTTTGTATTAACCTGGATGGAAGTGGAACACATTATTCTTAGTAAAGCATCTCAAGAATGGAGAAGCACGAATCTCATGTACTCAAGTTTGATATGAGGACAATTAATGACAACTATTGACATGGTGGGGGTGAGGGACGGGGAGAACAGAGATAGAAAGAATGAGGGAGGGGTGGGAAAAGGAAGAGCAGAGAGAGGGACGGAGTGAGGGGGGTGGGGTCTTGGGGCCTTGGTGTGTGCCACACCTTTTGGGGCAACACACGATTGTAAGAGGGACTTTACCCAACAAATGCAACTAGTGTAACATGGTTTCTTGTACCCTCAATGAATCCCCAACGATAAAAAAAAAAAAAAAAAAAGAAATGGCACAAGAAGTTCTTCAGAGAAAAAAAGGGGGAAAGAAAGAAAGGAAGGAAGAGACCTGGAGAAGGAGAAATGAAGGTAAAAGAAAGTCTTTTAATTCTCTTATTCTTAATTGATCTAACAAATAATGGTTTGTTCAAAATAATAATGGCAACAATTTGTTCATTAATTACAGTTTTGAGATAAATTAAGAATGAGAACAACGTTACAAGGAGTGAGAGGTCAGAGCAGGAACACTCGGTTACAAGGGGCTGGCACATGAAGCAGCGTGGTATTTTGAAAGTGGCCTTAAAAAGTAAGCAAGTCAGTGTAATGGATATATGATAATACAGGAAAGAACATGGCATCATATAAAATGCTTAATTAAAATCAAAGAAGGTAGAAAAAGTGTGGATAT
Source organism: Perodicticus potto (assembly GCA_963574655.1). Lineage (NCBI taxonomy): Eukaryota > Metazoa > Chordata > Mammalia > Primates > Lorisidae > Perodicticus > Perodicticus potto. The sequence continues at coordinate 13,841 of CAUYRH010042161.1, read as the reverse complement.
TGCTGAGTGAAAGAAGCCAGTTTGAAAAGGTGGCGTACTTTATGCTTCCCATCATGAACACGCTGGAAAAGGCAAAACTATGTATACAGCAAAAAGACCAGTGGTTGCCAGGTATTCAAAGGTGGGGCAGGAGGGATAAAGAGATAGGCCATGACGCATTTTTACAGCAGTGAAACCATTCTGTATGGCGTTTCAATGGCAGATGGCAAGGTATTATGCATTTGTTTAAAAAATCACAAAACTGCACAACCTAAAGTGTAAGCCCTAATGTAAGCTGTAGATTTTAGTTAATGATAATGTACCTACCTTTGTTCACCAATTATTACGAGTCTACTGCAAACATGCAAGAGGTTAGTAGTGGGCAAAACTGTGTGTGTGGGGGGGGACGCAAGAGAGTATATGGAATTCTCTGTCATTTCTACTTGATTTTCCCATAAACCTAAAACTGCTCCCCCCAAAACAGAGCCTACTAATTAAAAAAGATGGTATCTACATTCATTAAAGAACTTTCGGAAAAACTGAATGGCAGCTTTTTCTGAATGACGAGACTAAAGTCTTTGTTGTTGCAGCTTTTGAAATTCTCCAGATATGATCTCCTTTCTTTGCTTTTTTAAGTGATGAATCCATTAAAAGGTAAATTCCTCAGAAGGAATACATTACTGACTTGATAGGAAGTGCTTTGTCAGAAGCCGGAGAATGAGCACCCCACTGAAGGTTATTTAATTTGAAAATAAAATGATCCCTTTGGACAGGTGGGCAAAGACTTGAGGCAGCCCTGAGGGCAGCCATGTGCCCCAAGGCACCTGCGGGGGTGGGTGGAAGGGGACGGAGCAAGTGCATGGCTGAGGTGCTGGAACAGAGGGTGACAAGGACTTCGTTTGTTCTACCAGGAAATAGATGTTCAGTCCCTGAGTTGCATGGCAAGGAGCTGCTTCCCATGGAGTAAATCTCTCATTTTGTGGAATTCTGAGGGTCCCGCAGCTTCCTTCATTTAATATTACCTTTGATTTCCATTGTTCCTGCTGGTGGTGTTTCTGCTGACATGTGTGTACTAAATTCTCAGGAGCCTTCTGGGGCTCTTACGTATTTCACAGGGATTTACTCCGTTAAACAAAAGGTATGTTCACAAATTATTTATAGATAATCCCATCTCTAATTCTGGCTATTGCTGAGATGGCTGAAGGACAGTGTCTTCTGAGATGTTCTCAAGTTTGATTAAGGGAATCCGTCACTCATGCCTTTAAAATCTTTAAAAAGCCTTTTGTGTGACTGGATGCACTGTCTTTTATAACGTTTCCACAATACACTACTACAAATGTAGAAGATTAAAATAGCACAAAGACATTATTTTCCAGTTGTGTGGGTCAGAAGTCTGATGGATGTCTTACTGAACTGAAATCTGTAGCTCCGGTCCTTTCTAGGTGTTTTAGAGGAGAATCTTGCCCAGGCAGGTGGCTGGTAGAATCAGCTTCCTCGCAGTGGTAGGGCCAAGGGCACCATTTCCTTGCTCTCTGTAAGCTAAAGGCTGTTCTCAGCTTCCAGAGGGCCTCAGTACCCCTCTGACGAAGGCGCCTCTTTGCCATCCTCAAAACTAGCACAGTCAGGTTGAGTCCTTTTCACTTCACTTCTCTCCATCTCACTCCCCTCTGCCTCCCTTTTCTGCTTCTAAAAGCTCATCAAATTACATTAGGCCCACTTGGATAACCCAGGACAATCAGTTCTCTTAAGAAACTGATTGGCAATCCAAGAATGGATTAACAAGCTATGGTATATGTACACTATGAAATACTATTCAGCCATTAAAAAAAATGGAGACTTTACAGCCTTTGTATTAACCTGGATGGAAGTGGAACACATTATTCTTAGTAAAGCATCTCAAGAATGGAGAAGCATGAATCCCATGTACTCAATTTTGATATGAGAACAATTAATGACAATTATCGACATGGTGGGGGTGAGGGAAGGGGAGAGCAGAGAGAGAAAGAATGAGGGAGGGGTGGGGAAAGGAAGAGCAGAGAGAGGGAAGGAGCGAGGAGGGTGGAGTCTTGGGGCCTTTGGTGTGTGCCACACCTTTTGGGGGCAAAACACGATTGTAAGAGGGACTTTACCCAACAAATGCAACCAGTGTAACATGGTTTCGTGTACCCTCAATGAATCCCCAGCAATAAAAAAAAAAAAGAAACCGATTGGCAACCTTGATTCCCTTTTGTAGGGTCATGTCAGATATTTATAGATTTGGAAATTAGGACATGGAAATCTCTGGGTGGGGGGCAGAAATCTGCCTATCACAGTAAGAGCAGAAATAACTCAGCCTTTCAACACGTACCCCAGTCTTATCTAAGACCGACTGTGGCTGAGCTCCGATGGGAATTTTTCCCCCTTTCATCCTAATTTTCTTCTTTTCACATAGGAGAGAATTCCCACTCCTTTCCCCACACAGGGCCTGGGGAAGATATATTTCTGCCCATTTTTCCACACACTCTTCCTCATTTTTCTTTGCAGAAGCAGAGTTTACCTACCCAGTTTGTCCAAATCTGAGTCATCCATCTGGTCAGGGTAGGGGCAGCAGGAGTCAGTGTCCGAGGCAGGAAGCAAACCTCATGATCCCTTTTTTATCTTAGGGTCTTGTGAATCAGTAGAGTGGTCAGCAACATTTCCTCCAGCAGAGGCAGAGTTTTTTCATCTCTCTTCTGAGTTTTTCTTTTACTTTCTACATCATTGATTGCCCCTTGTCCTTCTTCACTCTGAGTGGGTGATCAGGTTCCGCCTGCCCTTTACTCCCCTCCACGCTCCCCTCAGTGGGAAGGGAGAAAAGGGCCACATTTTGTTAGGGGTCCAACCCACATGTTCCAATCCAGTTCTTATCCAGAAAGTCCTTCTTAGAGCTTGCAGACTGCTTTCAAAATTACAGTCATCCCCATGTTCTTTCAGATTCAGCACATACCTTTCTTGTGAAGTTCATTATTGAGCCCTTGGAGAGAAAGAAGAGTAGCCCTTGAAGCTCTACAAGACCACCGGCTACATTCCTACTACACTGCTGTATGGAACCTGCAGGCTTATTTGAAGTATTCTAAGATTTTCTCCAGGATACTTTGACCCAAACAAAACAAAACAAACTAAACAAAAAAACTGATAGGGGATCCTCTCTTGCCATTACTTTATCCATAAAAGCTAAATTTTTTTCAATTTGAATTTCACTTAATTTTTTACTTGATCAACATTTCTTAGAATAAAAACCGTTTGTTAATCCAGGACATTGACATTAGTGATGAATGCCATTGTGATATCACTACCGGTTGGTACATATATATGGTAGCCAATCTTTGCCCCTTGGTTAGATTTGCAAGTGCATAACATAAAATATTCCTAATATTGAGTAAATAAGTTGAAACAGCACAATTTGATAATATAGGAAATTCACAGTGTGATAGATGTCTTGTCTTGCAGCCCGTCATCCACTTCCTGTCTTCTTCCAGCAGCACCTTGATTTGCACTGAAGAATCATTCTTGTCATGACTCTCACCCCAAGTTCTTCAGGTGATACTTCACATTCGCCCCTGGGTGAGCATGGACGTCAAGTCTGACCAACCAGAGCATCCGATTCCATGCTTCAGCTGCATCGAACAATATGGGAAAGAGCAGGTGATGAAATCAGAGACGATGAAATACGATGGGATTTGTGGCAGAAGGTCAGAGGACAAATATTCTATCTTTCTTATTGGTTTGAACCTGGAGCCAAAGATCCTTGTAATCATCTCACCACCAAAGTCACATAAAAGAGAGAGACAGAGAAGGATAGGGTCACGATGATGACATAACCTGAATCCCTGAAGCCAGCCCTGTCTGTGAACTTTCTAGTCATGTAAGCCAATGTGGTTCATTTCTGTTTAAGCCAGTGGGGATGGACTCTTCTGTCTCCTGAATCAAAGGAGCCCCAACTCTGGACTAGTACAAACTTTATGTGTTCTAACACAACCTTTATCACTTGGGGTTTATATGTTCCTCCCCCTAGCCCTGGAGAGTTCTTAGTGATTTTCCAAAATACAACTATAGCTTCTGTCATCAACTGCACAGATAAGTAATATGGTAGCTGTCAAAATGTATAGTGTGAAGAATAATGTTTAAGGATGCCAGATTATTAAATGTGTGGGTTTTTTCTTAAAATCTTAACTATACTTCAAACCTCACACACTCTAGCAACCTAGAAAGAGATCTCAATAGAGCAGGTGTTATGGATTTTGGGGTTACGTTTTGAGAACAATGGAAATATCTTCTGCAGTGTCTCCATCAACTTGTTTTGCTTCTTGAAATACAGGTGACATAGCATATCAGAATAAAGATGATGGAAGGGACTTCAAAGATTATATAAGTTTTATTGCATTTTATAATTGAGAAATTAAGCATCAAAGAACAAAATAATCTTTGTACAGTCACCCTCCTTGCTAATGGCAAAGTGCCCATGGAACTCAGTCCTCCAGGCCACTTCTTCACCACGCTTCCCTTTTCCTCAGCCCCTAATTATATGGGCGTGGCCATTATTTACTTACCTCCTAAATTTTTCATATCAGAGAAGTAATAATAAACCAGCTTGTAATGCAATTAATACATTTCCTGTGATAGCAAGCTGTGCCAGGTAATTGACCAGAAAGGTACTTTTCTACTTAAGTCTCAACAAAGAGCACACGTGGGCTTCACAGTCCGTATGTAATAAGGGTCACTCTGAAATTGCCCTTGCCAGGAACTGTGACTCACAGATAAAAGATCCTGTGGGTAGTGGACTCTCCCCAGAGCCACCCCATCACAGAGACAGAATACTTTTGTACCACCCACATGCCTTATATTTTATGTTACAGATGGCATTTTAAGCTTCCACTTACAAAGAGTCACTGTCAAGCTCAGAGGGCAGGTGAAGTGCATAAAACAGGTATCGATTTAGGGATATAGTGATTGAAATACTTTCCCATTTAGTAAATTCTCTGAGCCCTGTAAGAGCCTCTAACAGAAGGACTTCTTTAAACCACCAGAAGCTCATTTACACTCTCTTTGTGACTGATCCTTTAGTTCAAGTCTTCTGTGAGCTACTGCATTCTTTGTACTAAGCTTCAGAGCATACGCTCTATCAAAGCAAGTTAAAAAAAAAATCTAACATTTTTAAAAAGCCAAATGCAGAAACATTTTTGCTGACCTCATGGTCACTATTCAGTTTGAAAATGGCAGAAGACATATCAATGAGATATGGTTGTTCTGTCCTATCTTTAGGTGATTAAAGACCAAAGATTTTTTTGGACCTCATTTTTCCCAAGTACCTGGATCCCACTTATGGATTTCCTGATGACGGAAGAAGAATGTTCTATACAAACAGCAGGATGATGTTTAGTGTTATTTTCATTTCTCCTCTTGGGTTGCTCTCTGATCAACATGCTTTAACTTGCCCTTTTCCTTCAGAGGATTAGTATTATACTTTTTTGAGCCACAGTCTCACTATGTTGCCTTTGGTAGAGTGCTGTGGTGTCACAGCTCACAGCAACTTCCAACTCTTCGGCTTAAGCGATTCTCTTGCCTCAGCTCCCGCGTAGCTGGGACTACAGGTGCCGGCCACAATGCCTGGCTATTTTTTGGTGGCAATTGTCATGATTTTCAGCACGCCTCATGCCGGGTTCAAACCTGCCAGCCTCGGTGTATGTGGCTAGTACGACTCACTGAGCTACAGGGTTCGCCAGGATTAGCATCATTTATTTGCTGAGTGTAGGTCTTTTTGGTGTTGCTATAAAAGAATACCTGAGGCTGGGTGAGTTATAAGAAAAGAGGTTTGCTCGAGATTCTGACATAGCCAGTTCTTCAAAGACCTCATGGTGAGAGGAGAAACTGCAGAGGGAAGGAGGTGATGGTCTCTGTTTAATGACCAGTTCTCAGGGGAACTAATAGAGTGAGAATTCACTTATCACCCCTCAGGAAAGGCTCTGATCTATTCCCCATAGATCCACTTCCATGACCCAAATACCTCCCACTAAGACTCATCTCCCCACACTGCTATACTGGGGTCACATTTCATCAGGAGGTGTTGTGGGGTCAAACATGCAAACCAGAGCACAGGGCAAAGCTTAAGAGTTAGTGAATGAATACTCAGCAAGCAAGGCCCTTCTTTGAGACATGAAAATCCTTTGCTTTGGGAATCCATAATTTTCTACTCTAACTCTACATCACCATCTAGGCAAGCATTATATTTAAAAGGGACAGGTTAAAGATACTCAAAATTATTTCACAATAATTTTCCAGGTTCATCTTTTCTGCCCTACTAGCTCTAGTTCATTTTTAATTATCTTTAGTTCCTGAATTTATTGATTTATTCTCCTATGCACAGGACTTGATTTTTGTTTTCTCTGTGTTTGTGCACTTGGTCTTTATATTTGACTCAGCTTTATATTTCTGGAATTTTTTCTCAAGGCAACCTTTTCTAGACAACTTAGTCCAGCTTTGGTACTTTAGGCCTGAACCCTTGATCTGGTTCCTTTGACTGGCACAGTGACTACATCTTCTTGGTATGTTGAGGAGAAAAATTAAAGAACAATTGTGCCTAGAAGAATGCTCCTTCCTGTGCTCTCCACATTTGGGGTGCCCACCCTTCTAGTCTGCACCTGTCTTTACTTCACGAGTGCTTCTTCCTTAAGCCAACTCTAAGGGTTGCATTGGCACAAACAGCATGACAACGTCCTCCTGGAACCCAGGATCAGTCTGTGGTCTGCGGCATCATCAGAACAAAGATTGCTTATCACCTTGATACCCAGTGTTTTATCTTGGAGGAAGCGGTTCCGAGTTACCCAGATCCCCTGTAGGATTGGAAGCATCATCTGCAGACAGCTCGGTGCTCACTCTTCTCTCGAATTTCTCTGTGATTGAAACATCCAGATAATCCTCCCCAGACCTCCAGATTACGGTACTGCCTCAGGGGCACCCAGCATCCTATGTCTGGTTGATTTGGGGGTACAAGTCTAACGGGGCATCCAGCCTCAAATCCCCCTGGTCTCTGTTGCTACTGCATCATGCTTTTGCTTCTCCCCGACTGGGCTGTGTCCTTCCCCCCCCTGCAGATGTCCCCTTTGTCACAGAGTACTCCTTGGTAAACCTGTACACTAGTCTCTGTGGGGAAATCTGTTCCCAAGACAAGGGTCTTCTTGTGCAATTTAGTGTTAATTTGGGCTGCAAGGCCATGTTTGTGAAAATAAACAACAACTTAGGTCAATTCATGTGTCTGTGTCAAACAATGGATTAAATACCTCCTCGCACATAAGCAACACATTTTGATAAGTATCATGACTGGAAAACAAACGTGTTCACTGGCTTTAAATAACATTGAGGTGCACAGTGCCGAGCACAATGAAGTTACTCAAATACGTGGTCACAATACAAATGAGTCTCAGAAGGAAGCCTCTTAGAACGTAAAGAAACCTCAGTTTGCCGCAAAAACAAATTTTTCTACAAAAACACGTCAAGAAGAAAATTTAACAATTTGCTACATAAGTGTACCACACTCATACCTCTTACCACCAAGAATAGTGAGTAATTTTTTTTACGGGCCACCTGTTAGACTCATGAGGAAAGTAAGTTAGGATATGAAATTATTTTTAACTTATTTTTAAAACTGCATACCTTATTTGGAAAATCTGTATGTATTTGAGATAAGTGTAGGGAGTCAGGTATGTAAAATTTCCAAATAATAGCATGGTGCTCTTTCAACTTTACAAATTTTAAAACAGATTATGAATATTTTGTGACCTCCCCATGCTTACGAGTTAAAGCCCCCTTCTAATTATGCCTGTGGATTGCTCGTCTCTTTTCAGTTTCCCTATCTGTAAAATGGAGATAACAATATTTACCTTCCATAAGGATGCTGAGATGAATTTCCTAATGTGAATAATGTACTTTGAAGATGAAAAGCTTCATATAAATCCTAAGTGTTATTATTATGCATAAATTTCTGAAGTGTCACAGGTTTATAATTTCAAAGACTACATTAAAATGAGAATTTATTATGAATAATCTTTGAGGTTGTAAACCCAAATTAAATGTAAAGGTAAAAGACAATCTTCTAAACACTGAACACAGATGGTACTAATTTTGTTCTGATATTTCTCATGTATAGTCTGGTGTATCTCACAAGTAGACAAAGAAGTAAATAGGCATAAATCAACTTTTAAAAAACATGTAATGTTTGACTTTCAAAGCTTTGTTCATTCTTGTTACAGTTCTCAATTGTTAAAGTTTAATAAAAGTTCCTCTTTTAATTATTTTGTGCTGAGAATTAATTGTAGAGCATTAGGGTCTTACCCCTACTCATCAAGAATAAAATTTCGGCCAAACGCATGTAGTTATAATACTGTCGATTCTTAAATGCTTTTCTCATAGCCGTAAAGGTACAATTTCTCTCAATATACTCCTTTTGCTTCAGGAAAAAGAAATCCTATTATTATGGCAAAAGCCTTGTTGAAATCCTCCAGGGTTCATAGTCCAAGTGACTGCTATGTTTCCTAACTCTGTGCTACGGTAGTGTATTTCAAGGGCAAATGAGACAAGCATTTTTGCTCAATTTGTGACATGTGGCATTTTATTCCATGCAGCTCTCTGCTTGGAATATTCCCTACTTCTTCTTGGTAATGTCCACAGCTCATGAGGGACTTGGGCTCCAAAGCCAAAGCAGGAGCCCAGTATGAATGTCAGTGGCTGGTTCCATGATCACAGTGCTGGGCCTTACGTTTGCCTCTCATCCACCCCAGGAGAGTTCAGCAGGCTCAAGAAAAAAAAAAAAATTAAAGTTGTCTCTGTTTCACTTTTATTTTCAGCTGTTTTAAGTGCAGGCATTTGGAAAGAGTGGCGGCCTGGTGTAGCTATAGTAAAGAAATGACCCTCCGAAGTTTGCTCCAAAAGCAATACCCTCACCTCTTACTGCTTGCTTCACTTTATTTCTGCAGGGAATTGTCATCATTTAAAACTAATATCTACTCAGAAGGATGTTCAGATCAGCGATACATGTGTCTGACTAACAGTGAAAAATATTGCTCTCCCTCTTAAGAGTAGCATTAATTTGTTTTAAGTGTGAGGCCGCCAGCTCCCACAACAGACAAATCCATTTAGGAAAGAGGGCTTCATTGTCATGGAAACTAATGCTCCTCCAGAGTGGATGGAATTAACTCCATGCTCTCTGGAACCATTAAATCTAGATTACAAGGTACTTTTAAAAAGCTTAAACGAAGGAAACGTAACAGCTAAAGACTTTTTTAGATGACTCTGGCTAGAGGAGTGCATCACCGTTTTTTCTGAAGGCTGCTTTTAGAGCGGAGCTCATTTCCTTATTCTTGTGACTCATTTTTATAGTGAGCAGGTTCTACATGGAGGACACAAAAAAAAACCAAATGAAACCTCTGCTCTCACAAAGATCGTGTCTCGTGGGAGACCTCCCTCTTCCGATGGATGGGAGACAGGAAGGCTGTGCCTGTCTACAGCGTTATGGCCCCTTGTCTTACCTATGGCCCTAGGTCTTAAGGGAAGGAGAAGATAGAAGAGGTGAAGTAACTCCTAGAAAGTCAGAGCAGAGGTCTGGGGCTTCCAGGCGCTCAATCCACTGCCCTCCCGGGTGTCTGTGTTGGGAGACTTTTGAACTGCTGCGTCTGTCCCAACGCACAGCTGTCAGCAGTAAAGTGAAGTTGACCAGGACCTGATCCTAGGAGAGATTTGGGCATAGTTCAAATTTTAAAACAAATATTGTTATAGGATATCTGATTTGCAAGCCCAGGGCTTTTTTTTTTTTTCATATAGACATTTCATTTACACTGAAGAGATGAGAATTAATTTAAATCAATCATGTATCTTTTCCTTAGCTCGACAGGATAAAATATTATTCATGGTTTAAAAAAAATTAATTAGTAAAATAAACAGATGACATTATCAAGTACCTATAAGATTCTGGATGAAACATATTTATCAGAGATTACATAACTATTGGTTTTGACCCATGTGTTTTCCTTTATTGAAAAAATGAAAATTTCTAAAGGAAGGGTACATGAATATCTATGGCTATTTTGCTTTAAAAACCAGCTGTCTGGAGAGTTTGAATGACTAGGTCATTAGAATATCATGATTCTACTGTCTGCTGCTCAAAAGTCAGCCAACATGCTGACACAGCAGGGTTTATGGCAGAGAAAGTTTAATATCACAGGCACCACCCAAGGAGATGAGAGGAAGTTCTCAAACCCATCTCTCTGATAATTTAGGAGAAAGAGGTTTTTAAAATAGTTTGACAGGCAAAAGCTAGACACTTAGGTCTGCTAATGGGCTGGGGCAGCATCATAGGGGTGCAGAACTTGTCCGCTTTGCTGAGTCAGTTCTTGGATGGAGGTCTCAAGACAGCTGAGTCAGTTTGTCAGTATGGACCGCTGAGCAGTCTGAGTGGCTCAGCCAATCCCCTGAGTGCAGGACCTGGAAGATAGCTCAGAAACTAGCTTAGATTTCACAAGGGATGTTACATATGGCAGCAATGAAGAAATCTGAGAATCTTCATGACCATCAGCCATATGACGCCTAAGTAGTAAGCAATTACAGGAAAGCAAAGTGGGGGGTGATGACTGGTTGAGTGTGTGTGTGTATATTTCCCCTGCCACAGTTTCATCCTTGTGGCCCTTTATTAATATAAAGAGCAGTTTTTCCTTTTTTTTTTTTTTTTTTTTTTGAGATAGTCTTACTTTGTTGCCCCTGGTGGAGTGCTGTGGCATCATAGCTCACAGCAACCTCAAACTCCTGGGCTTAAGTGATTCTCTTGCCTCAGCCTCCCAAGTAGCTGGAACTATAGGTGCCCACCATAACACCTGGCTATTTTTAGAGATGAGGTCTTGGTCTGGCTCAAACTAGTCTCAAATCTGTGAGCTCAGGCAATCCGCCTGCTTTGGCCTCCCAGAGTGCTAGGATTACAGGTGTGAGCCACCCCACTTGGCTAAAGAGTAGTTTATCTTCACATTACCTACATCACTGTCAATTTCCTTGCAGGAAGAGGCGTAGGTCCCATGACTACCCCTTCCTCCTCCACCCTCTCCTAATCTTCCCAAGTTTCCACACCAGCATGAAGTTCCTCAGCCAGGTCCCAGCCTGGCTGTACATTAGAATTGTGTGAACATTTGATATCTGAGTCCAACCTCAAAGCTTTCATCTTGGGTATGGCCTGTGCTCAGGTATAATTTTATTCAACTTGATTCCCCTGTAGAGCCAGTGTTGAAAACCATAGTCTGAAGACCCTCCACTCAAAGCCTGTCATTGAAGTCTGTCATCACAAAACCCCATGTGGACCCACTCACCTGCTCTATTGAAAGTTTCTTTCTTCTAGCTCTAACAGAAATCAGGCTGTCTCCAGAGGATAATTCTTCCTCTTGTAGGGGCAAAGACGAAAGCTTCCCTTTGGCCCTTGGAAAGTTTGCTGAAAATCACACTGACGCGAGGTAGATTAATAGGAGAAAAGACATACAAATTTACCTTATCATGGTTTTATGTGACACAGGAGGCTTCAGAATAAAGAAGCATATTGCCACCTTGGGGTGGTAAAGATTGTAAAGTTGTATGCCATCTTGAGGTTACAGAAAGGATGGGGGCTCAGAGCCTGGCCAAAACCAAATTAGGATGGTAAATCAGGTTACAGTGGCAATACAGGTTATGCAGAGGGGTAGGGAAGGAGGCCAGGCCTGCAAGGATAGTGTTGTTACGTAGATGAAACCTCATAGGTGGCGACCTTCAGAGAGAACAGATGACAATGATTTCTTTCCAGAATTTATTTATTTATTTATTTTTGAGACAGAATTTCACTCGGTCACCCCGGCTAGAGTGTTTTGATGTCATCATAGCTCAGAGCAACCCAGCAAGCAACCTCAATCTCCTGGGCTCAAGAAATCCTCCTGCCTCAGCCTCCCTAGTAGCTGGGACTATAGGCTGGGACTAAACACCACAACACCCAGCTAGTTTTTCCATTTTTAGTAGAGACTGGGATATCATTCTCGGTCTGGCTGGTCTCGAAGTCCTAAGCTCAGACATCCCACCCGCCTGAGCTTCCCAGAGTGCTAGGATTATAGGCGTGAGCCATGGTACCTGGCCTACCAGATTTGTAAAGGTATCAGACTCTCAGTTAATCTTTCCTAGAACTGGACAAAGAAAGGCTGGGCTGGATTGATGTAGATTGTCTACAAATGCTCGTTTCCTTCACAAAAGACTGCCCATGGGCCCCTTCTTCTGTTCGCTAGCTCTCTCGTGGCCATCTCAAAATATGTCAGAAAATATATTTTGCAGTGAAACACTTTGATTTCTTTCACACGGTAGCCTCTCGCTTCCTCCTCAAACCTCCAACACCTCTCCCTCTGGGATCACGTTCAGCTGATGACCTCACTTACCATCTCTGCTCAAAGAAAAGGAGCAGTCACATGGCAACCTCGGCCGCCTTCTGTCACCCAAGCCTCTGTGCTCCTGCACCTGTCTCCCCCCCTGCTGGAGTGCTGGCCTGGCCTGCTGCTATCGAAGGCCAGCCCTTTAATTTCCCTGCTAGCTTCCCACCTACTCTAGGACTTTGGTGCTGTAATGAATTCTTCTATCTCCTTTATGACTAATCTTACCCTCCCTATTAGATTATTCACATCAGTGGGGGTGATATTTAAATAATACCAATTTAAGGCATGAGAGCTGTTGAGTCATTATGGAAGTGACTGGAACAACCTGTGTTCCAGGTGAATTATCATTGGTCTTGTCCATCATAAAATTGGCATGTTTTAACGTCACTGGTCTTAATAACCACTTCCCCTTGATCCCCCAGGTTCCTCCGATTACCATCCTCCTTGTCTGCTCTTTTTTACTACCACGCTCATCGCTGTTGTCTCTACTGGGAACTCTTCATCCAGTTCACCGTTGCACTTTCTCTGATCTGCCTTTTCACCTCACTAGTCCAATGTCCCTGTGTTCTCTGCACTGCTAAGGGAGGGCTCAGAGCTCTCTCTTCCTCTACCTTAACTAGGCAGCATTTGAGGTCACTTCCTGTTCCTTGAAAAACATAACAAAATTATAATGAAATTGCCAGTTTCAAACTTACGTAAAATGTCAGTGGACATGCAAAATTCATTGTCCTCTAGTGACTGACACTACTGTTTCAAAAGCTAAGAGAAAACACTGGAACTTTCCTGCAAAAATATCAAAGTATCAAATAATGAGTTTTTTCATAAAATTATGTTGGTTAAGGTAAAAAATAGTATGATTTCCATTGCTGAAACAAATATCATAAATACATCCAGAAACATAGCTGTAGGACTGGGATTATATGACTAGGAAAAATTTTACCTTTATGTTGCAGAGTCATGAAATAGGTGATTGTTTAAGTCTACGAAGAATGAGTTTAAGTCTGTCTCAGGCAGAACAAAATATGGAATGAGTCTTTCATAACTGAAATTAGAATACATTAAACTTCTTTTGATAAGAGGAAACTATTTTGACATTTTTTTCTATTAAGGCCAATATGCATAAAGTTCTTATGGGTCTTCTGAAAGAATATGGTATAAAAAGCCTGTGCCTTGAAAAACCTGAATGACATTTGATCCTGCAACCCCATTACTGGGCATGTACCTAGAAGGAAAAAAAATCCTTTTATCATAAGGACACTTGCACTAGACTGTTTATCTCAGCTCAACTTACAATCACCAAAATGTGGAAAAAGCCTAAATGCCCACCAACCCAGGAATGGATTAACAAGCTTTTATACTTGTTTATTTAGTGATTATATTTTATGCCACATCATGAAAATTTAGAAAGATTCTACTTTCTATTAGAAG
>CAUYRH010042160.1:0-10033 GCA_963574655.1 Perodicticus potto | reverse complement strand
AGCAAAGTATCTCAAGAATGGAAGAAAAAGTATCCAATGTACTCAGCCCTACTATGAAGCTAATTTATAGCTGTCGTAGGAATGGTATAACCCAACTACAACACAAGGGTAGGGAAGGGAGAGGAGAGGTTGGGGCGGAGGGAGGGTAATTGGTGGGGCCACACCTACAGTGCATCTTAGAAGGGTACAGGCGAACCTTGCTAAATGCAGAATACAAACGTCTTCATATAATAACGGAAAAATTGCCAGGAAGGCTATGTTAATCAGTTTGATGAAAATAGTTAAGATTGTATATGAAACCAGCACATTGTACCCCTTAATTCCACTATTGTACACAGCTATGATTTAATGATAAAGATAATAAAATAAAATAAAAAAACAGAATTTGGATGGCAAATAAGATTAACAGAATGGAAGTAAGTTGGAATTAGAAATTCTAAGAATAATTCAAAAGTTTTCTCAAGAATCCAATGAATTCAAAGACAAAATCACCACATTGAGAAAGAATTTGCAGGCCTCCAAGATATGAGAAATATAGGAGAATCACTCAGTAACAGAATGGAGCAGGCAGAAGAAAGGATTTCTGACATTGAAGACAAAGCTTTTGAATGCTCCCAAACACTCAGAGACGAAGAGAAGTAGAGAGCTAAAACAGATCATTCTGTCAGAGAGCTGTGGGATAATTCCAAAAAAACTAATATTTGCCTTAGAGAAATTCCTGAAGGTGACGAGGTTGTTTTGAAAGGCCCAGATGCTCTACTCAAAGAGATAATCAAGGAGAACTTCCCAAACATGGCAAGAGATTCTGAAATTCAGATAAGAGACAGTTTCAGAACCCCAGCATGACTTCATCCAAATAAAGCATCTCCCAGACACCTTATAATTAACTTCACTAAAGTTAATATGAAGGATAAAATTCTGCAAGCAGCCAGATGCAAGAAAACCATAACCTACAATGGTAAGAATATTAGAATGAGTGCAGATCTCACTGCTGAAACTTTTCAAGCTGGAAGAGGATGGTCATCGACCGTCAACCTCCTAAAACAAAATAACTTTCAACCCAGGATCCATTATCCAGTTAAACTGAGTTTCACTTATGATGGAGAAATTAAATACTTTAATGACATTCACATGTTGAAGAAATTTGCCATAACTAAACCAGCTCTCCAGGATATTCTCAGACCCCTCTTCCACAATGACAAGCACAATGCTCTACCACCAAAGAAAACTCACTCAGAAACTTTTGATCAAATTCCAACTTCCACAGTGGTGAAAGGATTAAAAATGTCCACTGGGGGTGGCACCTGTTGTTCAGTGGATAGGGCACTGGCCCCATATACCGAGGGTGGCAGTTTCAAACCCAGCCCCAGTCAAACTGCAACAAAAAAATAGCTGGGCATTGTGGTGGGCACCTGTGGTGAGCTACTTGGGAGGCTGAGTCAAGAGAATCACCTAAGCCTAGGAGTTGGAGGTTTCTGTGAGCTGTGATGCCATGGCATTCTACCGAGGGCAATAAAGTGAGCCTCTGTCTCTACAAAAAAAAAAAAAAAATGTCCACTGGACTTCTGAAAAACTCAATACCCAAAATACTACCAGGCTTATTAGTACTTTCAATTAATGGGAATGGCTTAAATTGTCCTCTAAAGAAGCACAGGTTGACTAACTGGATACAAATACTCAGGCCTGATATCTGTTGCATACAAGGATCTCATCTTACCTTAAAAGATAAATATAGCCTCAGGGCTAAGGGTCATCTATGATTCAGGCAAACGGAAATCAGAGAAAAGCAAGTGTTGCAATTTTATTTGCAGATACAATAGGCTTTAAACCAACAAAAGTAAGGAAAGATAAGACTGGTCACTTCCTATTTATTAAGAGCAATACTCAACATGATGAGATTTCAACTATTAACATTTGTGCCTCAATTTACAAGAGAGACTCTAACAGAGATGAGCAACTTGATTTCCTCCAGCACCTTAATAGTTGGAGATTTTAACACCCCTTTGGCAGTGTTGGATAGATCCTCCAATAAGAAGCTAAACAAAGAAATTTTAGACTTAAACTTAACCATTCAACAATTGGATTTAACAGACATCTACAGAACTTTTCATCCTAACAAAACTGAATACACATTCTTCTCATCAGCCCATGGAACATGTTACAAAATTGATCACATCTTAGGTCACAAGTATAACCTCAGCAAATTTAAAAGAATAGAAATTATTTCTTGCATCTTCTTGGACCATCATGAAATAAAAGTTGAACTCAGTAACAACACGAATGTGCATACTCATACAAAAACATGGAAGCTAAATAACCTTATACTGAATGATAGCTGGGTCATAAATGAGATTAAGAAGGAAATCACCAAATTTTTGGAACAAAATGATAATGAAGACACAAATTACCAGAACCTCTGGGAGACTGCAAAGGCAGTCCTAAGAGGAAAATTTATAGCACTGCAAGCCTTCCTCAAGAAAACAGAAAGAGAGGAAGTTAACAACTTAATGGGACATCTCTAGCAACTGGAAAAGGAAACACATTCCAATCCTAAACCCAGCATAAGAGAATAAATAACCAAAATTAGAGCAGAATTAAATGAAATTGAAAACAAAAGCATTATATAACAGATCAATAAATCAAAAAGTTGGTTTTTTGAAAAGGTCAATAAAACAGATAATCCTTTGGCTAACCTAACCAGGAATAAAAGAGTAAAATCTCTAATTTCATCAATCAGAAAAGATGGGGCGGCACCTGTGGTTCAAAGGAGCAGGGCGCTGGCCCCATATGCCAGAGGTGGTGGGTTCAAACCCAGCCCTGGCCAAAAACCACAAAAACAAACAAACAAAAAAATAAATGACAAAGATGAAATAACAATAGACTCCTCAGAAATTCAAAAAATCCTTTATGAATATTACAAGAAACTCTATTCTCAGAAATATGAAAATCTGAAGGAAATAGACCAATGCTTGGAAACACGGCAACTTTCTAGACTTAGCCAGAATGAAGTGGAAATGTTGAAGAGGACTATGTCAACTTCTGAAATAGCATCAACTATACAAAATATCCCCCCAAAAGAAAAGTGCAGGACCAGATGGCTTCACATCAGAATTCTACCAAACCTTTAAAGAGGAACTAGTAACCTATATTACTCAACCTTTTCCAAAATATAGAAGAAGGATTACTACCCAACACATTCTATGAAGCAAACATCACCTTGATCCTGAAACCAGGAAAAGACCCAACAAGAAAAGAAAATTATAGACCAATATCACTAATGAATATTGATGCAAAAATATTCATTAAGACCTTAGCAAACAGAATCCAGCAACACATCAAACAAATTATACACCATGACCAAGTGAGTTTTATCCCAGGGTCTGAAGTCTGGTTCAATGTATATAAATCTATAAATATAATTTATCACATAAACAAAATAAAAACAAAGACCATATGATTCTCTCAGTTGATGCAGAAAAAACATTTGATAATATCCAGAATCCTTTCATGGTCAGAACACATAAGAAAATAAGTATAGAAGTGACATTTCTTAAACTGATAGAGGCCATTACAGCAAACCCACAGCCAATATCATATTGAATGGAGTTAAATTGAAATCATTTCCACTCAGATCAGGAATCAGGCAAGGATGCCCATTGTCTCCACAGCTTTTTAACATTGTAATGGAAGTCTTAGCCATTGCAATCAGGCAAGAAAAGGTGATCAAGGGTATCCATATAGGATCAGAGGAGATCAAACTTTCAGTCTTCGCAGATGATATGATAGTATATCTGGAAAACTATAAAACTCTTAGAAGTGATCAAGGAATAAAGCAGCATCTCAGGTTACAAAATCAATACTCAGAAATCTGTAGCCTTTATATATACCAACAATAGTCAAGCTGAGAAAAACAGTCAAGGACTCTATTCCTTTTATAGTAGTGCCACAGAAGATGAAATATTTGTGAATTTACCTAAGAAAGGATGTGAAAGATCTCTATAAAGAGAATTATGAAACTCTAAGGAAAGAAATAGCTGAAGATGTTAACAAATGGAAAAAAATACCATGCTCATGGATGGGAAGAATCAACATTGTTAAAATGTCCATACTACCCAAAGCGATATACAATTTGAATGCAATCCCTATTAAAGCAGCCTTAAAAAAAGATGGAGACTTTACCTCTTTTATGTTTACATGGATGGAGCTGGAATATATTCCTCTTGGCAAAGTTAACTCAAGAATGAAAGAAAAAGTATCCAATGTACTCAGCCCTACTATGAAACCAATTTATAAACACCCACACTTCAATATGAATGCTATAACCAAAATACAGTCCAAGATGAAGGGGAAAGAGGAGGGGGAAGGGAAAGACGCGGGGACGATGGGGGGAGGGAGGGTAATTGGTGGGACCACACCTATGGTGCATTTTACAAGGGTACATGTTAAATCTCCTAAGTGTAGAATATAAGTGGCTTAACACAATAACTAAGAAAATGCCATGAAGGCTATGTTAACCAGTTTGATGAAAATATTTCAAATTGTATATAAAACCAGCATATTGTACCCCATGATTGCATTAATGTACACAGCTATGATTTAATTAAAAAAATTTAAAAAATAAAATAAAATTACTTTGATGATTTAAAAAAGAAAAGAAAAGAAAATGTGGTGAAGGCTATGTTAACTAGTTTCATGAAATTATTTCAAAGTGTATATGAAACCAGAATATTGTACCCCATAATTGCATCAATGTACAAAGCTA
This sequence comes from Perodicticus potto, assembly GCA_963574655.1. NCBI lineage: Eukaryota > Metazoa > Chordata > Mammalia > Primates > Lorisidae > Perodicticus > Perodicticus potto. The sequence goes on along the minus strand of CAUYRH010042160.1, from coordinate 5,271 downwards.
TGATTTAATAAAAAATAAGTTAAATAAATAAAAATATTTGTTATCATCAAACTTTTTGATTCTTAAAGTAGTTTTTAAAAGTATTATAATTGTGATAAGATGTATATGACATAGATTTTACCATGTTAACTGATTTTAAGTGTAGTGTTCAGTAGTGTTTATTATATTCACACTGTTGTGCAGCCAGTTTCCAGAACTCTTTTCATCTAAAACTCTATGCCCATTCAACAACAGCTTCCCTTCCCCAGTGTCCTCCACTCTGGTGACTGCCATGTTGCTTTCTGTTCTATGAATTTGACTACTCTAGGTATTTCGTGTTAGTAGAGTCATGCAGCCTTTGCATTTTTGTGACTGGCTTATTCCACTTGGCCTAATATCTCATAGTTCACCCATGTGGCATGTGTCCAAATTTCCTCCACTATATGTAAATACCACACTTTGTTTATCCATTCACGTATCAATGGACACAAGGGTTGCTTCTAACTTTTGGCTTCTGTGAACAAAACTGCTATGAAAATGGGTATACATGGCTGCACCTGTGGCTCATTGAGTAGTGTGCCAGCCCCATATACCGAGGATGGCAGGTTTAAACCCAACCCCAGCCAAACTACAACAAAAAAATAGTCGGGCGTTGTGGCAGGCACCTGTAGTCCCAGCTACTCGGGAGGCTGAGGCAAGAGAAAGTGAGACTCTGTCTCAAAAGAAAGAAAGAAAGTCCTGCATTCCAGCACCTCTCAGTTTAGGATGGTTGGTCATTTTATTTAGGCCTAGAAATTTTAAATTGAAATCTTACTAAACTCATATACAAAATTATAGCTTCTAGGAGATCTTCAATGTCATTCTGTTCTTCAGTTTAATGTACTATGATAGATATAGAAATGCTACTTAAGTACAGGCAGTCCCCAAATACAAACATCCAACCTAATAAAACTCTCACTTATAAATGGGGGCTATTACAGGTAATAGATAAATGTACCTGTTCCAGCTTACATATAAATTCATCTTAAGAACAAATCTATAGAACCTATCTTATATATTACCCGGGGGCTCCCTGCATCAACTATGGTTTCTATAACTCAGATAACAGAAGTACTCTTAAAAATAAAAATAGAATATATTAAATTTATAAACAAAGTTTAAGTGTTTAAAGGTTTAAAGGGAGCAAATATTATTTAAAGCCCCCTTAAATAAAAATTATTAACATTTTATATACTTGTACACAAACTGAACAGATTTGTTAGCTGAATTTAAAAACTGTCATGTAGAAAGCAAAATTTCTATCTTACTCTGTATTGCCACAACCCAACCTGAAGTTTAAGGTTTTCCTTGAGTAAATTGAACATTAATTGTTTAAAACAAAAGTAAATTGAGAAATAGCCTTTTGGGCAAACTAAAGCTACTCTAAAAGACACCACAAATTGACATCAACCAAATCAGATTGTTTAAAAATACTGCCTTTTAGGGAGTTAAAAAAAAATCAGATTATCCTGGTAACATGGGGCACATTAGCAGTCATCAAGCAAATCAATAAAACATGTTAGTTGCTTTAACTATACACAGATTTGAAATAAAAACATATCCTTTTTGAGATTTTTGTAGATAAAGCTTCACCTTTTAGTAATTTTGTTTCGAGGGGACAGTCCACTTTAGCCATTAAGAACCAACACTTACTCATGAGAAAGGGACTCAGAACTTTTCTTCTTTTAATAAATCACTGCCTCTGCAATAAGGCTAAAGACTAAATCAGGATGAAGCCCATTTTTAAAAAATTGCAAATATCACTACAGTTTAATACTCTAAATTGCATTTTCTTAACTATGCTTAAAAGGAAAAAAAATCTTACAACTCACAAAGATATTTCTCTTTCTTTCTTGTGTTTGCTTTATCTCTCTGACAAAAAAAAATTATCTTTGGAAATGTGGTTTATCCTGCAAGCTTTACCAACGTGGTAATTTCAGTAGGAAGTCTAAGAAACATGTGTTAAAGGACCACTGAGCTGTAGTCAGCGATATTTATAGGTATTCAGATTCATACAAGTTTCTTTCCTGGCTGTGAAAAGCTTCAAAGCAAATCTCCAGCCTGTTACCTGATTTGGAGACAGCTAGCCTTGAACGCTTACTTACTTGAGGTACCATGACCACATGACCTGTGGCAATTGCTTCCTCCTTTGTCTTCTTTGTTATAAACTTACGTTTGGAGCGTGTTCCATGTCAAGCGTGATTCAGAGCTACTGTCCTATTTAGATTGAAAAGCAAGAGAAGGACAGCATGTGTATTCCGAGACAAGCTTGACACCACAGCAGTTTCCCTGTTGCCGTGTTACAGAGTAGTCTTGAAAAACTCAAGGATTGTGACAAAATGACCCTCTGTGATCTAGAAGACAAAAATCCCATTTTAGTTTGTGTCACCAAAACCCAACCTTAAGAATTAAATACTTCTGGGAAAAAAATCATAATATTCTAAAATACATCCTAATTTATGATAATAGGAGTAATGTTACATTAAAGACAACTGCAGCCTTCTAATTCATTCCTAGGCAGTTTAAACTGCACAGTTAAAGAAAAAAGGCCAAGTTAATAATACGAAGACACTTTCATCAACATGAATCTGAAACATTTTTGGAAAGTCTTACCATACAGATTATTATAAAGGGCAGATTTTCCAAAAGGTTAATATTTATTTTTAAAAAGAATTGATTTCTTAAATTATAGTTTTAAAACATTAATAATTGCCAGTGGTTTCAAACAGATTTCCTTTTATCAAGGAGCTGGAATCTTCTGCTTCACTAGACCTCCTTGATCTTAGTCTGTATGCATTGTTTAGTTTTATTTGGTGCCACGGGGACTCCTTCAAACTTATCAGAAGCCCCAGTTTAATATAGAAAAAGAGAGGCTCAGACATGTCAATATAATACTGTTAATATTTTCCACGTTTATGATTCAGGGTCAAAGTCAAACCTCTTATTGTATTAATAATAGCAAAGCAAAACTAGGCTTTGTAGTTGTGAATTCATGGTTTTAAAGAATAATTTCCCTATGTTTTTATTAATTCAAGCCATCCATTGAACCACTCAAGGGTTCCATCATGTATGTGAACGATGTATCTCATATTGTACCTTTAACTTTGGAAGACGATGAGAATGGATATGCGTGTGATTCTTTACAGTCATCAACATGGGACATTTCCTTTGTTCAAAAGTTATGTCAATTTATACCCTTAAAAGTTATATTTAGTAAAAGAAACTGTAGACCTTAGCAGTGGAATAATTAAAAGCCAGTTTTCCTCTGCTCATTATTGAAAAGAGAATGTTTTCCAAGGTAGGTCACATGCTGTGCATTACAAAGTATGACCATATACTCTGGATTCTGTTACTACCTGATTTGTAGACCAGCAAGAATCAGAATTTTAATAAAAAAAAGTCTCCAAACAAAATCCAAACAGCCTCAGCTCACCAGGCCCTTCCCTTCTGAGAGTGTATTGAATCCATGCCCCGTTCAGCTCTGACTGGTGGTGGAACTAAACCAAAGCTGCTGGTATGTTGCAAGAGGCCTTTGCTCGAGCGAAGCTTTTGTCTAGGATAAAGGTGGCACTGATGCCCACCCAGGTGATGGGGTAAGAATAGTGACTTGGCAGCTTCTTCTTCTTCTTTTCAGAGACAGTCTCACTTCGTTGCCTTCGGTAGAGTGCCGTGGCATCACAGCTCATAGCAACCTCCAGCACTTGGGCCTAGGAGATTCTCTTGCCTCAGCCTCCCAAGTAGCTAGGACCACAGGCGCCCACCACAATGCCCGGCTATTGGTTTATTGCAATTTGGCCAGGGCCAGGCTTGAACCCGCCACTCTCGGGATATGGGGCCGGCACCCTACTCACTGAGCCACAGGCACCGTGCTTCTTCTTCTTCTTCTTTTTTTGACCTATAGGTCTTACACTGCTGTCATTCCCACCTGCCATCCTTACCCACCTTAAACTTGATCTTGGTGGATGGGACCAGGAATTCACAGTGCAGCTAAAGATGCCACATAAAAACACCTGGACTGTGTGTCTCTCAAAGAGGCATAATTGTCTTCCCTCATCCTCTCAGAAACACATCCTTACCCAGCCAAACTTACCTCCCTTTCTTGAAGCCCTGTGCAGGCACTTGCAACACAGGGGACTTCTACATTAGACTTTGCACTGGGGATCCCTTGTGTCCTGCTGGTGGCTGTGAGAAGGATTCTGTGAGCTGGAATGGGTCATGGGCGAGTGGTAAAATCTAGGTTTCAGTTACTTTGGAGAATAGAGCGTTTCTTTGCATTCTTTCCTCACGAATTTCGTGATTTTCTCTTTTTTGTCATGCTTTTGCCACCAGTGTACTTTTTGCATAGTTTTATTTGGTTTGTAACTTACAAATATCAATTAAAGTTGTTTTATTTTTAAGAGATGGCAAAGAATATCTTCCATCCTTCCCTCAGGAGATAGGTGAGTTATATGGCTTGTGGAAGTGGAGAATTCAAACTCAAATCACATTAAGTCTCTCCTAAAATTAGGAGGACATTTCTAAATATAACTCACTTTCCCACTTACAAGAAACCAAGAAATACTGTGTTTCTGTGTTTGTCAAATTATGTTCTAGAGATATTTATTGGCACACTGCAGTCTATAAGTCTGGGAACACTGGGATTAAGAGAGCTAAATGTGTTTCTTTGCCAAATATCAGGGGTGGTATCTCGGAGTGGTAAGGGGTGTGGACTTGGAGAATCCAACTCCACCACTGACTAAATGTGTGATCTCAGGCATGTCACTTAATATCTCTGTACCTCAGTTTCCTTATCTGCAAAATGGAGCCAGAAACAGGGCATATCTCTCAGAGTAGCTGGGAGAATTAATTGAGTCGGAATATACGAAGCCCTCAGAACAGAGCCTGACACAAAATAAGTACCTTGTAAGTATTAGCTATTATTACTGTAGTTTTCAAGTTTCCAGAGGGGAGATAAAAATAGTTTTTCCCAAATTTCTTTCTTTCTTGTTTTCTTTCTTTCTTTTTTTCCTTCTTGCTTGTTTCCTCCCTTCCCTTCCTCCTTCTCTCCTCCCTCCCTCACTTTCTCCTTCCTTTCTTCCCCCTTTCCTTCCTTCCTTCCCTGTATGCCTCCCTCTCTTCTTCCCTCCCTCCCTTCCTGCCTTCTTTCCCTCCCTCCCCACTCCCTTCCCTCTGTGTGCCTCCCCCTCTCCTTCCCTTCCTTCCTTTCTCCCTCCCTCCCTTCCTTCCTTGTCTGCCTCCCTCTCTCTTTTCCCT
>CAUYRH010042158.1:0-59698 GCA_963574655.1 Perodicticus potto | reverse complement strand
TTTAACCTGAAGATAAAAAAAATATACATTGAAAGTAAGACATTTTGGCTCGGCGCCTGTGGCTCAATGGACTAAGGCGCCAGCCATGTACACCTGAGCTGGTGGGTTCGAATCCAGCCCGGGCCCACCAAACAACAATGATGGCTGCAACCAAAAAAATGGCCGGGTGTTGTGGTGGGCGCCTGTAGTCCCAGCTACTTGTGAGGCGGAGGCAAGAGACTCGCTTGAGCCCAGGAATTGGAGGTTGCTGTGAGCTGTGATGCCATAGCACTCTATCCAGGGTGACAGCTTGAGGCTCTGTCTCAAAAAAAAAAAGAAAGAAAAAAATCTGAATTTTTACCAAGAGCATGTATTACACGTTTTTTTGTTTTGTTTTGTTTTTGTAGAGACAGAGTCTCACTTTTTCGCCCGTGGCGTCACGCAGCTCACAGCAAACTCCAACTCCTGGGCTTAGGCGATTCTCTTGCCTCAGCCTCCCGAGTAGCTGGGACTACAGGCGCTCACCACGACGCCTGGCTATTCTGTTTTGCAGTTCGGCCGAGGCTGGGTTTGAACCTGCCACCTTCAGTATATGGGGCTGGCACCCTACTCAATGAGCCACAGGCGCCGCCTACATGTGTTTTTTTAATGAAAAGAAAATAAACATCTGACTACCTGAGGTCTTCACCTTCCCTGGAAACTTTGCCCCTCAGTGGTAGTGGGGGTTGTGGTGAAGCCCTGGTGATTCTGTCTCCCATTAGCCCTCCACTGGCCTTGGGAGCACACCCACGAGTTAGGCCTGCACCCAAAGGGGACCCATTTGCTTATTTATTCCTTGGCTGCTTGGAGCTCAGCCCTGCTCTGGGTACTATGCAGAGAATCAGGCTTCTGCCTCCCAAAAGTTACCAGTCTGGTGGAGACGTGCACAAGGACCACACACCACACAGCAACGCAGTGAATACTAATGGGAATGTGGCTGTGGGAGCTTCTGGGAAGGGCTGCACGGGGCCGTGACCTTTGCGTTGGACTTTAAAGAGTGAATAGGAGTTTGTCAGAAGGAAAAGGGCCGGGGAAGGGGTTCTAGGCAGCAAGGAAAGTGTCAGCAAAAATGTAGTGTGTGACTCAGGTGCCAGGAGGAGTTTGGGATAAATGAAATGTGGGGTATGAGGCCGGAGATGAGGCGGAACCCAAAACCTTGAAGTTCCTGGGCTTGGAGCTTTTCCTGTGGGCTGGTAACTTTGAAATTGCTTGCCAAGGGCAAGGCTTTTGGTTCCATATTCCGACTCAGTGGGCCATGGTGTGGCTGGACTAACTCTTTATAAAAGCTTCCCGGGGTTGTGCCCTGGGCATGGCACCCACTGCTGCAGTTGAGGCTGTTGAAAATGCAGCAAGTGACAGGGTCCCATTGGAGTCTCGGGGTGAGGATGTGGTGCTGCAGTCCTGGAAGGCCACCCTAGAGGCTAAGCTGGCACAGCCGCAGTGGGGATAGAGAGAAGTGGATGGGTTTGGAAATGCAGAGGAAGTGAACCTGAACATGATGGGGACCCACAATGTCTGGTTTGGGGGCAGGGACAAGTGACTGAGGCCAAGGCCACTATGCCCCAGCAAGTCTGCCCTCAACCCCTCCATATGGCAGTACAAGGGAGCCACTGCTGACCCCAGGCCACTGTCCCTAGAGACATAGCACCAGAACATCCTCTGCTGGGTGGCTGCAGGATGAGATGTCCCCTCCTGCCTAGAGCAACGTCCCTGAATGTTTCTGGTTAGGATTGACACAGGCACTATTCCGTGGGAGATGCAGGAGGCAGAGGGGGATGGTGGCAGAGTCATCAATAATCTGTGGGCTGTCTCCGTGGTGTGAGGGGTCTACAACTGGCCCACCTTCCACTTGTCCCATTGCTGTGCCAGGTTCGTGTACTCAGCTTCATGACAAATGCCCAGCTTGGGCAGAGTACCCACACAACCCCGGTCTGAGGTCACTGACACAGGTTACAGCCACAGATGCCACCACGACGGGCTCCAGCTCACATGTGTGGTTCCAGCTTGTTCTTACTCCTGCCAGTGTGTCATCCCTCGTCCCTCCCCGCCTACCTGTCTGTGGATTGAGAGCTCCTGTGAGACCAGGGACAGCAGACTTACAGAAACATCACACCATTTCCCACCAAGTGAGGCCCAGCCCTGCGCATTTGTCACAGGGATAAGGAGCAGAGCTGACTCCAAAACTTGCTGCCTGGTGTCAGGCCATACAGCTGGTCTCCCATACAGGTAGTGCCAGCTGGAGGCTCATTCTCTCCAAAGCCCCTTACTCACCAACTCAGCACACCTTCCAGGGCCCAGCCCTGCAAATGGACCAAAAGGCACTGAGTTGTGTTTTGGGGTGTTGTCACCAAAGACAGGGGACATTGTACTTCCCTTGTGCTGAGGAAGCACTCAGAGGCCTGGAGTGGGAATCACTCGCATCCTGTCGTCCCATCACCCATTAACTTGCAGGCTGGTGGGGTGTGGTAGGTTCTCAGGCCAGCCTTAGGTGAGGGGAGGACCATGCCCCTCACAGGATCTGTGACAATCCTTAATGAGAGGCCCTGGGCTGGCCCAGAACTAGAAGCCCAGGTAGGTACCTGTGCTTCCTGCAGCCTCCCCTGTGCCTGCTCTCAGGCACCTTCTGCCTCTTCTCACTGGGAGCCAACTCTCCAGGGGATTTTCCACACCCGCAGGCCTGTGCCTGCTACCAATTAGCACACAAGGTAATTACAGACGGTGCACTCTAATGTCTTAATGAGCTATACGTGTTTAAGCAGAAAGGGCTGGACTCTCTGAAACTGAGGACCTAGAAGTAGTAGGGCCTGCAGGGCTGGCCTTGAGCAGTGGCTTTCAACAGTGCCCTTGCAGACCCACCATGAAACAGGTAATAGCTGAATGTCCCTCGTTGAAGCAGGGTGTTTAAGAAGGCTAGGAGAAAAGCCCAGAGTCCCATTTGCCTTGTAACTCTGGATCCTGGAGATGCAGGCTGGAGTGGCCCTGGCAGGAAGCTCAGGGTGGCCAGAACAGAGGGAGAGCAGGGGTGAGTGGCGGATTCGGCAGCCACTCCTTACCAACTGGAATGGAAAGATTTCAATATCTCTTAAGAACTGTGTGTTGGTGCCAGTGCAGCAGGCGAGTTGGTTAACTCATGTGTCACAACAAGAATTCAGTCTATGCAAACAGAACAGAGTATATCCTTGAAAGAATCATAATGACTTCAACCTGTTAATGTTGCCACAGTTTATTTTCTTAAACTTAGAGGGATATTTCTTCGAAACCCTCACTTATATAGAAGAAATACTTATGTGACCGGGCATGGTGCTTCACACCTATAATCCTAGCAGTTTGGGAGGCTGAGGCGGTAGATCACTTGAGTTCAGGAGTTCCAGACCAGCCCGAGCAACATAGTGAGACCCTGTCTTTGCAGAAATTCTTAAAAATTAGCCAGGCATGGTGGTGTGCACCTGTAGTCCCAGGGACTAGGAAGGATGTGACAGGAAATCACTTAAACCCAGGAGTTCAAGGCTGCAGAGAGCTATGATTGTGCCATTGTACTCTAACCTGAGCAAGAGTGAGAACCTGTCTCAAAAAACAAACAAACAAACACAAAAGAAGAAGAAATAAATGCAATCCCATTAACTCCCCTTCTATTTCTTTCTGTTAAATTCAAGGAAAATTAAATTTAAAATATTTTTTTTTAATTTTTTTTGCAGTTTTTGGCCGGGGCTGGGTTTGAACTCGCCACCTCCAGCATATGGGGCCGGCGCCTTACTCACTGAGCCACAGGCACCTCCCAAATTTAAAATATTTAAAATATTTTCCAAACTATAAGTCTTCTGTTTTCATAAAAGTGTTTCTGCTCATCTATTTCTTCATCCATCCTTCCATTTTTGAATTTGCAGATAGAGTTTTCCAGAATGATGTTTAACTAACATTAATGATTATTTCTGGATGGTGGGATTTAGGTTGTTTTTTTACTATCATCTTTGAGATTTTCAGCATGTTGTGGTTTCCTTATACATAATAAACAAGTATCACTTTTATTGTTTAAATTATGATTTGCCTTAAATCTCAAAGTTTAATTATTTTTTCTCATAAAGAACAATGAGGCTCGGTGCCTGTGGCTCAAGCAGCTAAGGTGCCAGACACATACACCTGAGCTGGCGGATTTGAATCCAGCCTGGGCCTGCCAAACAACAATGACGGCTGCAACCAAAAAATAGCTGGGCGTTGTGGCGGGTGCCTGTAGTCCCAGCTACTTGGGAGGCTGAGGCAAGAGAATAACTTAAGCCCAAGAGTTGGAGGTTGCTGTGAACTGTGATGCCACAGCACTCTACCCAGGACAACAGCTTGAGGCTCTGTCTCAAAAAAAAAAAAAGAGAGAGAAGAAAACATATTAAAACTGTTGATCAGATCAGAATTAGTTCTGGAAGCACTAGAACCATGGACGACTGCTATTTCTTATTTTTACTTTTTTTTTTTTTTTTTTTTTTTTGGTCTTTAAAAAAATTTAAAAGCAAAGGAACATAGTTTTAAAATAAGGGAAGAAAAAGATATGGAGATTGGGAAACAAAAGCAGCTGAAAGAACAGCTTGACAATAAATTATTCATTCGATAAATATTTGTTAAACAACTTGATGTCAGGCTCCAATGTTTACTGTCATTTTATGACTTTAGGTTTTTGGTTACTACACTCTAAAACTTAATTCTCTCTTTTCTCATACATTTTCCCTGCAATTACCATATGCTGCCATTAGATGGCAGTAGGCATATCAGTACATATTCTGGGATGTGCATGTGTCTCAAATAAGACCTCTAGACAAGCCACCTGCTACTGATTTATAAGTTCTCATTGATGACATATGTTTTTGCTGTTACATTACTTTTTTTAAGTTAGAAACATTACAGTTGGCAATATAATTAAGATTCCCTCAAATAAAAGAAGGCTGTCTTTTGGGGGTTTTACCCATGCTTCTTTATGTAGGTTTGATTGAAGCAGGGACAACTGTGTCGAAATGTGATTGGACAAAAAGGGTATGATCTAAACTCAGCAAAACAGGTCTGTTCAGATAATTCCTGGCCTCTCTGTGTAGCATTCCCTCCTCCATGGTATAGGGCAGGATACTCTTTGGAAGATGAAAGGGCAGGAGAAAGAGATTCTGTTTACTGTAAGAAGAGCTATGGGAGTTATGAGCCAGAAATCACAGACTTGATATTTCATGATACCACACCCCCCTTCTAGGAGCTTGGCCCCTCACTTCCAGGTGGCCTCAGTTCCTCTACAAAACCCTCAGATTTTATTTTGCATTTTTTTTCAGATTTCATAGTTGTTTTCTGCAGGAGGGTTGGTTTGATGCAAGCTATTCTATCATAACAGCTGGCAGAAATCAGGACACAATGTTGTAATGTCTATGTACCTATCTGGGTGTCGGTGCCTCAAGGACAGGGACTGAATCTCATTCTCTTGGTGTAGACGTGACCCCACTAAGAAGTCTTCTTGGAGCTCAAGGCCGTGCTGGATAGGCCCCTGTGCCTATGGCTCTGAATCTGCAGTCTGTGCAAGGACTCTCCCTGTAGCACATAGTCCATACTTGCTGCTGCTCTTCTGTTGTCAGAGTCCCCACTAGATGTGAGCGACAGGAAGGCAAGGAGGGGCTGTGAACAAACGTGTGCAGAGTGAATGCTGACTCGGGCCCCTCCAGGGCCCAGAACGGTGAGCTAAATGCTGTCCACTCAGCACTCACTCCCCATGGTCCAGGGAGATCACGGGATTCTGGGAACCAGAAGACACAAACATCAAGGCGTAGAGGGCACCGGGTGACTGAGGGCACTGGGCCAGCCTTTGGAGTTTTTATGAATGACTCTGAGAAACAACTTCTCAGGGTACCCTGGCCAGGTGCCAGCTGGCCTCCATGGCTCTGAGCAGCTGCTCAGGGATGCCCAGACTGGAGAGCAGATATGCTGTGCACATGAGCCAGCACAGGATTGGACATTACAGAGCCCTTAGGGGAGGCCACAGACGTATCATCAGGTTAAAACGAGGCCTTCTGCATCTGTAATCCCATGATGATAGGGAGCATTCATTCAGCACTTGAACTACACCCACCCTGCTCAGGTGAGCTCGGTGATCTATGGTGGGTGTTGGCAAATGATTATCTCTGATTTACACATACGGAGAATGAGGCACAGAGAAATTTATGAGTGGCCATGTACGAAGTGGCAGACCTGGGTAGCCTGACTCCCAGCCCACGGTGTGGTCACCAAGCTTTGCCACCTCCTGCACGGCTGTAGGGAAGGTCCAAAGTCCTCCTACCTAGGGCTGCATTTCTGAAAATGTTATCAACTTTTGGTTTATGATTCTGAGCTGCCCCTTCCATAGCCCCCTCATCAGTCTCTTTGCTGCCAGAACCCCCTCCTCTCCAGCCACCGTCTATTGCCACCATGATCTGACCAAGTCACTCTGCAGCCAGGTCACGGGCACTCAACACAGAATCAGGCTGACCTTCTCCAGGCCTGATCAAACTCATTCCTTATCCTCCATTATAATCATCACCTCACAGAAACCCACGCATACATATACAAACACACACACCCTCATATGTATGAGTTTATGCACACATGTGTGCATGCAGGTGACACACGTGCACACAGTCACACAAAAACACTCCATCTCTCTGACCACAGTGCACCACCTCCTGCTTACATGGAGTCACCCTGCACTTCTCCACTCATTGCCTTTCTAGGGGCTCACAGCTTTTCTCACCCACGCTAAAGAGCAAGAAGCTAAAATGAGTCTCATTCCAGGCTTCTAATTTTGTGAGAGTAAGCCCCTCATGGTTAAGCCACTATGGCTGGTTGCTGGTTTGTAGCTCACTAAAATCCTAATTGGCACAAAGACCAGTTTATGGGACACCTCTTCCAGGAAGCCCTCCTTGATCCCATCGACAGATTTAATCTGCTGCTCTATCTTCTTATCACATGTGGTTGGTTCTTTCATCCTCTTAGTGGATGTACATTGTGCTTCCAGGTCGTCAGGTGCATCTGCTCATCACCCCCAATAACATATAAACATCCTGGGCAAGCCCATCTTGCTTCCCCAGGTATCTACCATATTTCTGAACCTGGTACCTGGCAAGATGTTTCTGTATGATGTGAATGGCAGAGCTTGGGCTCAAGTTCTAGTTACCGTGTCTTCACTCTGTGGTACTGTGCTAGCTCTTTAAGAAGCTATTTCTCCACCTACATGTATTAGGTCATTAAATAGGAAACGTCTGATTTCAAATCAAAAGTGTACTTTATTATATCTCAAACAAGAAGCAGTACAATTAAACAACGTATGTTCCCTAACTATCGACACAGTTTTGCCATCTTAATGGTAGCTTGTTTATGCCAGCAGCAGAGAAGCCTGGAGAGTCAGTGGTGATGAAAAGCATTTTCCACAGCTTGTTGGGAATTAAATATTTTTCCTTGCAAAAAGTACTCCAAAGCCTGAAAGAAGTGGTAGTCAGTTGGTGCGAGGTCTGGTGAATACAGCAGATAACAGAGAATTCCCACATCCAGCTTCTGTAGTTTGAACAGCATTGTTTGTGTAACGTGTGGTCAAGCGTTGTCTTGCAAGAGGGCTGGCCTGTTTCTATTGACCGCTCTCAGCTGCTTAATCACAAGCATCATTTCATCTAATTGGTTGCAGTAGACATCTGCTGTAATTGACTGACCAGTTTTCATGAAGCTGTAGTGGATAATACCAGTGATGATGACCACTCAACAGACACCATGAGTTAATTCATGCAGAACCCTTCTATCCAGCTTCTGTACCTTGCCAATTTATTTCAAATGGCCCAATACTATCAGAATAGTGACATCAAACCTTGCTGCAATCCACATATATGTTGAGATGGATTCACTTCCACTACTTTCCGTTCATCATTTTCTACCTTGGTCTCAGGTCACCCACATGGTTTTTCTTTTCTTTTCTTTTTTTTTTTTTGAGACAGTGTCTCAACTGTTGCCCTGGGTAGAGTTGCAATAGCATCATAGCTCACACAAACTTCCAACTCTTGGGCTCAAGTAATCCTCTTGCCTCAGTTTTTCTATTTTTAGTAAAGACGGGATCTCACTTTTTGCTCAGGCTGGTCTTGAACCCATGAGGCAAGCAATCCACCCACCTCGGCCTCCCAGAGTGTTAGAATTACAGGCATGAGCCACCACGCCTAGCCTTCATTTTCAAGATTACAGTCTCCAGAATGAAACTTCTCCAACCATCGATGTAATGTGTATTCATTAGCCACATCCTTCCCAAAACCTTCATGGATATTTTGAGCTGCCTGCACTGCATCGGTTCCACAATGGAACTCATAACACGAACTTCTGACTTATCCATGGTTTCACAAAAATTGCTCTAAAAACTTTGAAAGATAATCTCAATCCAAAAAGTGCACTTGAAAAACTTAGAATGTTCCTTCACAACAAAAATAAAACAAGAAGTGTCAAAGTGAAATGTCAGAGATATCAACTATCAAACTTAGTACTTAGGGAAATCAGACATTTCATACTTAATAATCTAATAAAAAGGCACAATCATATTCATTTCCTGGGTGTTGTGATGTTCAAATGAGTTAATATTAAAAAAATTGGAGATAAAAAAGCACCATTGTACAAATGGAAATTATCGTCAACAACAGTTTCTGATAAGGGTTGTTGAATCAGACACTCAAGACCACAAATAGGAACACACGCGCTCACACACCCAGGCATGAGCATGTCTCTTCAGCCAGAGCAACTTGAACTTCCCTTGGAGGCCACCCAAACTAACCTTAACCACAGATAGCTCATGCTTGACGACATGGTGCTGACTTGAGAACTAGCCAGGCTTCTATATGTTGTTTTCTTTGAGTCAGTGTCATCACATTACACATTAACATCAGGAGCTCCTGCTCCCCTAACCCCCATGACAGGAGGGAGGCTTTAATATAGCTTAACAAGTGAGAGGGCTAGAAACAAAACCTTCCAACCCAGGATTTGGAGAAAGCATGCTGGCCCCTCCCAGCAGCCTGGAGCAAGAAGAGGAACCCACTCCAGGCCTGCACTTGGGCCTGACAGGAGGCAGAAAAGCAAACCCATCCCAGGGCTGGCTCAGGGTGGGCGACTAGCCAAGCCCAGGATCAAAAGGCCCCAGCCCTCTCTCTGTAATGATTCGGAAACAGTCAGTATCCAGGTTACTTATCCATTCAGAAGACATTGCTTGAGCATCTGCTGTGTGTGTCAGGTCCTACATTTGGCTTTGGGGACACAGACTGAACCCTGTGTCTAAAGAGCCCTAAGACGGTGAAAGTCCTGGGGAGGGAATGGAAAAGAACAGTACCTGCTAGGTGCCTCCTCAGCCCTACTCTGTGTTTAATGCTTTCAAATATTTCATTTAATTCCACACTAACCCTTCTAGGTATTTACTTTGGAAAAATAGGATTGGTCAACTTTACCAGCTTAAGGTACAAACAAAGTCCATTTTTGGTACTCAAATTACTCTCACCAGCACCTCCCAGATTGGCAGGAAGACTATCACAACTCTGTCTCTCTCTGGTTTAGGGGGCCTGGGTTGCACCTGCCATCAACAGCACACTTGGTCAGGCACCATCCCTACCCAGAAATGTGACCCTGCACATCTGGTCTGGCAGCAGCTTCTTGGGGAAAGTGGGTGGGGAACAAGGTCATTTCCAGGGCTGCAGCCTCCAGAGGGCGGTGCTCCTGCCCTTTAACAATCAGGGTCAGCAGAGTCCCCACACAGACCACAACAGTCCCCAGGCATACAACTCAGCACCACCCACCTTGTCAGGCTGAGTGCAAGTCAGGCCCCACCTGGGACACAGGGAGGGCCCAGCAGTGGGAATCAAGGAGCAGATACCAGTGTTGGGCACATGGGTGGCAGAATCCAGGAGGTGGTGTCCAGGCAGCAGCCTGCTAGGTGCAAGAGAGGCCTGGAGCAGTACTCCTTAGGGGAGGGCAAAGGGACAGCCAGGACACAGCCCCTGGGCAGCCTTGGAGAGAGGATTCGAGGGAACTGGGTGGAGCTAGCCAGAATAAGAGGGCTGTCCTTTTTCCTCCCAGGGAGACCCTGTGGATTGGGGTCCAAAGAGGTAGAGGAAGGTGGGGCCCTGCCCTGGCCAAGCTGGAACAGGATTGTGCAGGGCAGGTCCTGAGCACTGGGATGAGAACCCACGTTGATTAGGAAGGTGTTAGCTTCAAGGAACAAAAACCTTGAGCACAAGCAGCCTAAACAAGTAGGGTCTGTTATTCTCGCTGAGTGTGAGAGAGCGCTGCCCAAGCCTCAGCAGCTCACCAATACTGACATCTAGATCAAACTCTTCAACCTTGCCTTGGAGTCAGTCAGACTGCTATTGCTGCAAGGTAGACAGCAGGGATCAGGGCAGTGACAGCATCGGAAGTTTTCCTGGCAATGACTCCAAAGATTCCTGCTCGCTGGCTAGACCCAAGTCACATGGCTGGGAACACCAGGAAGAGAAGTGAGACAAGATTTATGAGACAGCCAGGCAGGAGCAGAGAGGGAGAGCAGCCTAGGCGAGCACCACAGACAGGTAGGTACTGCACAATAGTGTGAATGTGCTTAGTGCCACGGAAATGGCTGCTTACAGATGATTAAGATGGTAAGTGGTACGTGATACATATCCTGCCACAATTAAAACAACAGCTCTAATCACTTCATTCCCCTCAGGGTCCCTGTGGGTGAGAGTTGGGAAGGGCTTGGCTAGGTAGCTCTGGGAGGTTTGTCTTTCATCACACCCTTGTCTCCTTGAGGGCAGGAGCCAAGTCACCGTCACCTGACCTACAGCTGGCTGCTTCCTCAGTGCTCTCCCCGCCTGGGGACCTGTGGGAGGGCTCAGGCTCAGGCCCGGATAGCGGGCAGCAGAGGGGCCCGGGGGGCTCTAGGCCCACTGCCAAGAAGGAAGTGCCACACAATAGCCCCAGAGAAGCCTATCCCTCTTAGGGCCAGATCTGCACTTCCAGGAACAAAGGAGACTTCCTCCGTAGGAAACGATACCCAAGGGGGCCTTCCGGAGGGAGCAAGCTGGAAGGGTTTGGAGAGGAGGGCAGAAGGAGGTGAGGTCTGGACACTCATGGGCCTTGGTCCCTGGGCACCAAAGGCTGCAGGCAGGAAACCAACCCACAGGCCACCAAGACTCACACATTCTACACAAGTCAGTCTTTGAGCCTAGAGGTCAGAGGCCATGATGTTAAGGTCATGAAAACACTTCTTTGAATCCCAGCTCCCCATTTACAGAAACATGACCTTGAGGTCTGCAGCCATTCGCTTTCCTCTATGTAAAAGGAGGGTAACATGTGAACTCATGGCACACGGGGGTGCTGAGGGTGTAACTGCAAGCCCACACCAAGGCTTGCCCACCCTCGGGGCGTCACTGCTCTCCTAGGCAAGACAGACAAAAATAAACAGAGACAAAAATAAGGAACCATGAAGCCCAAGTGTGAGGAGGTGGAGGTGTTGATTAATCTCACCCCCTCACCTCTACAGTCAACAGTCCCCAGGTGGGAAGGGCTGGAGCTCTGGTGCTGGGAAGTAGAAGTGAGAAGTGATGAAGTCGTTCTGACTCAGGACCAGATGGGCTCTTGTTCCTCACCCTGAATCAAATGTGCCACCCTGGGAAGAAGCCAAGCAGGGCAGTTGGAACAGGGCAAGTGCCAACCAGGGGAGAGCTGACCCAGGACAGCCACGCCAGGACTCAGGGTTTCACCCCTGGAATGGACCTGCCTCCATGGAAAACCCTGTGCTTGGAACAAGGCCAAGTGGAGGCCACGAAGAAGAGCCGGAGATCACAAGGGAAGCAGACAGGGGAGGAGAAGAGTGTGGGGACAAGAGATGGAGAGAGTTGGGTCTTAGAAAGAGGACCAGGGCCTGGAGGCAAAAGGAAGCAGGTGATGGTGGCCTGCACAGCTTCACTGGGGAGGCGCTGAGCTGGGTGTAAGATTGCCGGTCCCCAGAAGCTCCAGCTCTTGCTGCGCTGACCCCCTACCCCTACAGTTGAGGAGAAGGCCAGCAGCCTTCCCAGGTGAGCAGCTCAGACCACTGTCTCTATGGATAGTAGACTGAATTAGGTTATCCAAAAAGATACGCTCAAGTCCTAACCCCCCACCCCCACCCCCACCCCGTTCCTATAAGCTGGACTTTATTTGGAAAAGGTCTTGGCAGATGCAAGTTCAGGATCTGGAGATGACATTGTGGTGGATTTCGGGTGAGACTGAAACCCAAAAATAGGCGTCCACATAAGAGGAGGACACAAGGGAACGCCAAGTGCAGACAGGCCAGAGACGGCGGGAGCCACCACAAGCTGGAGGAAGCAAGGAAGAGTTCTCCCCAGGGCCTTCAGAGGGAGCCGGGCCCGCTGTCACCTTAATCGCAGACGTGCAGCCTCCTGAACTGAGAATAGATTCCTGTGTGGGCATTTGTCACAGCAGCTTTGCAAACAAATACACTGTGAGACAGCACGGCCCACTCCATAGTCCTTCCAGGCTGGTAGCAAGGGACGGAAGCGTAGGTCTTAAGGTCACCGGGGCCCGCTCTTCCGTCCTCTCTGCCTCTGGAAAAGTCACAGGGAGCTCAACCCGCAAAGCAGCAAAGCCCGCATCTGGGAAGCAGAGGAGGGAAGACTAACGGAAGATTTAGAGGTGACCCTGCTCACCTCTCAGGCGGGCGGAGTAAAGCTCAGACCTGCAGACCTCAAGGGGAAGCAATCTCAGTGAAAGTGCTGCCTGTGGTTAGCGGTCAGGGTAGAAGGAAGTGGGTGAGCTGCTAAGCCTGTAGCCCAGGCACTGCAGCCAAGCTCACAGCAGGGTGCTGGTGGAGCTCAAGCTCTGGGGCCCCTGTGCTTGTACAGACCCCTTCCAAAGCCCTGCACCTGTTTTTGTCTTGAAGGAGACGCCCCCCTCATTGCATAAGCATTGGGTCTCACAACCCCTAGGTCCCTCCCTACTAACACCAGAGCCCCAGGGTACACTGCTCACACAGAGCCAGTTGTGTTGATGATTTCCTGGGTTTTCTGTACTCCACCACCCTCCATTCAATTCTTTACGCAATCATTCCATTCGCCCTCTGGGCAGCCAACTAAGCAAATTATTGACTATATGCCAGGGGATAAGCTCCCTGCTCTCAAGGAACTCATGATTGGAGGTGGAGAAACAGGGCACACAGGAAGATAAGCGGGAAGCAACTGGCTCTAGCCTGATGAGCAGGAGGCAAGAGCAGCTGAACAGAACTAGGAGGGAGCAGCTGGCTCAACTCAAATTGGGACAGCCCCACACAGGACAGAGTGTCAAAACTCACATCTGAGTTTTAAAGGATGTGTAGGAGTTCACCATCAGTCGAGGCAGAGGACAGCTTAATCAGAGGGAATAGCTTGGGCAGGGAACAGTGTGGGCAAGATGTGCAGCAGTGCAGGGCACTTGGGCACTCAAAGGTGACTTACCTCCCTGCCGTGCAGGGCAGCAAGGTGACAGGGCAGAGAGGGGGAAAGCCAGGCCCTGAGTGGAGAGAGCTGGGCCCCGAGGGAGTGTGGTAGCCGTAACAAAGTACCACAAACTTGATGGCTTAAAACAACAGAAACTTGTTGTCTTCTAGTTCTGGAGACCAGAGGTCAGGAATCAAGGTGTCAGTGGGTCCATGCTGTCTAAAGGGAGGATTCTTGAAGGATCCTGAAGCCTAGGGAGGATTCTTGCTGTCTCTTCCAGCCACAGACTCAGCCTTGCATTCCTTTGCTTGCAGCTGTACCATTCCAATCACTGCCTCTGCTGTCACACGGGGTCTCTATGTTCCTCATGTCCTGTTCTTGTAAAGACACCAGTCATAATAGGTTAGGGCCCCCCAGTGAGTCTAAGTTGATTACATCGGCAAAGACGCTATTTCCAGGTTCAGCACCTGTAGCTCAGCGGCTAGGGCACCAGCCACATACACCAGGGCTGGCGGGTTCAAACCCAGCCCAGGCCTGCCAAACAACAATGACTACTACAACAAAACAAAACAAACAAAAAAAATAGCCAGGTGTTGTGACAGGTGACTGTAGTCCCAGCTACTTGGGAGGATGAGTCTAGAGAAGTCCAAGAGTTTGAGGTTGCTGTAAGTTGTAATGCCATGGCACCCTACCAAGGGCAACATAGTGAGACTCTGTCTCAAAAAAAAAAAAAAAAGACCTTATTTCCAAATAAGGTCATCTTCACATGTACTAGGAGTTAGAGGTTTATCAAAACTTTTGGGGAGACTTGCTATTGACCAGATACATGGGGTGGGTATGTGGGAAGCAGAAAGGAGGCGTCCCTAGGTTTAAGAGGGAGCTCTGACTCAATGCTGCGCCAGTTCCCCCACAGCTGTCCCACCCACTCTTGGCTCCCAGAGATGGTCCCCACCAGACCCTTTTCCAGGTCCACACCTTCAAGACCTTGTCTAACTCCAGAACTAGGCAGCTTCCACGTAGGGTGGGTGGCCCAGGTGAGGCACTTGGATGCCCTGGTGTTTCTCACCTTTTCTGCACAGGGCAAACTGACACCTGGGGGCCTGCACCTTCCTCCAGCCTTGTCCGTTCTTCTGGTGGCAGCTGGTAGCAGGAGAAAGGGGAGTAGGTTCTGCACCTGGGCATTGTGCCCAGGGCTCCTGGAGGACTGTGTGAGAAACAACAGGTGGGTATAGGGTACCGATGACAGGTCAAGGCAAGCTGCTGCTGTACATCACACACTAGTGAGTTCCAGCTCACTCCCATCTGAATTTTCTTGCACTAACCCTTGATGATGTATGCTGGGTCCTTGGGGTCTACTAGGCTGGACTTCATCCCTCCAAGACCACTGGACCCCATCCACGGCGGGGTCCCCTACAGAGTGTATGTGAGGGCAATGGAGATGCACCGGAACCGGGGATCTGTTGGGCTGCCTTGACCCATTCATAAAGGTCAAGAATTCACACCTGCTTCACTTTCTTCTTCTTCTACCAACCAGATGACCTGAGGCACTCAGCATCTCTCAACACGATTTCTCATCTTTTAAAAAACAAGGAACAGTGATGCCTCAGTACCCATAGGGGATTGACCTAGGATCCCCCTCAGATACCAAATCCTAGGATGTGAAAACTGCTTATATCAATGGCAGAGTATCTGCATATAACCTATACACATCTTCCCATATACTTAAAATCATCTCTCAATTAATTATAATGCCTAAGATAATGTAAATGCTACATAAATAGCTGTTATTCTGTATGTTTAAAATTTGTATTTTTTTACTATTGTATTGCTATTTCTTCTTGTGGTTTTTCCCCAAATATGTTCAGTCCGCTGTTGGTCTAATCTGACTTGTAGAAATGGAGGGCCAGTCATAACTGTGGTACCTCTCCTAAGTTTGCTGCAAAAAAATAAAGGAGAAAAGACATGTGAAGGGCTTGGCACAGTTCCTAGCAGATATTAATATATTCCATAGGAAAACTATTATTACAAGGCAAGCCCATGAAAACCCAAGTCCCACAGGGTTAAATTTTACTGGGGGCTTTAATCAAAATAAACACAACATTTTGCCTCTGTGGAAAATAGACTTCTTAGGCTCAGCGCCTATGGCTCAAGTTGGCTAAGGTGCCAGCCACATACACCTGAGCTGGCAGGTTCAAATCCAGCCCGGGCCCGCCAAACAACAATGACGGCTGCAAACAAAAAATGGCCAGGCGTTGTGGCGGGCGCCTGTGGTCCCAGCTACTTGGGAGGCAGAGGCAAGAGACTTGCTTGAGCCCAGGAATTGGAGGTTGCTGTGAGCTGTGATGACACAGCACTCTACCCAGGGCAACAGCTTAAGGCTCTGTCTCAAAAAAAAAAAAAAGAAAAGAAAAAAGAAAATAGAGTTCTTAGATTGATGGTCTTAAAAATGGAATCATGGACGTAAACTATTTTTTGTGTGACCAGTTCCTCCCCTGGGGATGGCCTATCCCTGTTACTGAACACTACCTTGCCTGCTCACTCAACTCTAGTCCCTCTTTTTGTTTCATTTTCTCATCATCTCAGTCACACTGGCGCAGAAAAGTACACACTTTGAAGGGATTTCACATGCATATTTATTCTTATGCCACTTAAATGTCACCTCTGCTGTGTGCCAAAGCCCAGTGGAGATGAGCACTTAGAGCGGGCAACATTTGGAGGGTTTGGCCTTACAGATGGTTGGCTCTCTGGGTTGGAGAATTCCAGTCTGGCTGCCTATGCTGTTGTCACGGAGTTGCCGTTGCCATGGCATTTGTGTGTGTGAGGAGAGGATCGTGCATCTTGTCAGCTTCTGGAACACTCATCCAGAGCCTTGGAACAAGGTGGTGGGAAGAGTATCTGCAGAGAGAATAAAAGAGACTGCAGAGTGTAGGAAGGAGCCATTCTGGGCTCCTGTGCCCTGTGCTAACAGAGGCTGGGGAAGAGGGAGAGGTGCCCCGGCTGCTTCCAAACCAGGAGACAGACTGAGGCGTAGTGCAAAGCTGGGCAGGGGTGGCTGCAAGGCATGCTGGGGCCTCAGCATGGGGCTTTTGGTCCCCCTTACAACAGCCCACGGGACATTTTAAAACATAATACAATAATTCCTCTGCTCAAAAGCCTTCCGTGGCTCCCAATTACCCTCAAAATAGAATCCAAACCCTGTTCATGGCCTGCAGAGCCCACGTCTCTGCTCTCATGTCTTGTCTCTTCCAGCTTCACTCAACCACACTCCAGCCCAGTG
This sequence comes from Perodicticus potto, assembly GCA_963574655.1. Lineage (NCBI taxonomy): Eukaryota > Metazoa > Chordata > Mammalia > Primates > Lorisidae > Perodicticus > Perodicticus potto. The sequence goes on along the minus strand of CAUYRH010042158.1, from coordinate 42,949 downwards.
GACCTTTCTTTTGCTGTTCCTCACTTGGCAGGTTCATTTCCACCTCAGAGCCTTTGCACTGGCAGTCTCCGGCTGGAAGCCTCTTTCTTCAGGTCTTCTCGTGAGGGCTCCACCTTGTCATTCAGATCTCAGGTGCCGTGTCACCTCAGAGAGCTCCCACCCCACATAAAATGCACAAGCACACCCAGCCTGTGGAGCTGCTGCATTTTCTTACTGTCACTCTTGGTTGTCATCTGCTATGTTTTACCTGTTTCTCCGGACAGAACACAAGTCCAACGAAGGCAGAGCTTTGCCTGTTCCCAAGAACTGAAATCAACATACGACACATCAAAGCCAGCATTTGTTAATGGATTTTGAAGCAATGACCACCTGCACCGGAATCCGTGTTCTCTTTCCTCAAAGCCAGAGCCCAGAACTCCGCGGGATGAACAAGATGCAAAGGCCTGGGTAGGCATCACCCAGCCCCTCAGGAAGGGCAGACAGCACCATGGAAGCCCTCAGCGACCGCCACAGTCACCTGTCTGAGGAGACTTCATTTCTGGGGATCAATTCTTTGATACTTAGTTTGGCTGAAATCATTGAGCTGTTTCACTCGAAAGGAGATTCTTGTAGAATCCTGCTATGGTTTGAATGTGTCTCCCAAAAAGCATTTGTTGGAAACTTAGTAGGTGGTGTGACAGTGTTGACGGGTGGAGGCTAACAGGATTAATGGATTAATGGTTTAATACTGAGGGGATCAATGAATTGATACCAATTATAAAACAGCATAAGGCTGTGGGTTTGATCTCTTACTCTCTCCGGCCCTCTCTCATCCTTTCACCTTCCTCCAGGGACAAGCAGCAGAGAGACTCTCCCCAGATGCCAGATCTTGATATTGGACTTCCTAGTCTTCAGAACTGCAAGAAACAAATTTCCTTACAGATTGCAGTCTGTGGCATTCTGTTGTAGCAAAACAAAACAGACTAAGACAAATCCTGACCTTGTTCTTGACAGCAGACCCCAAATTTTAAGCTTCTCTGGACTTAGAATTTCCCATCACCTCCTCATGTGATATGTCCAGCAAATCTGTAATCTGTGATCCCTGAACTTCTGCCTCACTTCTCCATTGCCCTGACTTGGAGCCCAGGTTTCTGGTATGTTCCATACCCAAGCCAGACTGACCGGATCTTGGAGAACTGGGATACCCTGTAAGTAGAACTCTAAATCTGTGGAAGCTGGTCTGTTTGCCCTCGGGGAGCTCCAACTGGGGTGGGGAGGTCAGGACACTGCATTTTAACATGGAGCCCGCGTACCTAACGCAAGTGAACAAACTGCCACCACCCCAATCAGCGCCTCTCATCTCAAGAAAAGCTTGGAAAATGGGGTGGAGTTCCAAGTGGAGGACTGGCTTCCCAGAAATTGATAAAGGAAAACAGTAAGTACAAGACCATGCCAGGGAGGACTGGGTGGGAGCATTTGTGTGCAGATCCAAGGTATGGAGTGAAAAGTTTGAGAAGAGAAGAAGCGAGGTGGCAGGATGGACCGGGCAAAGTAGGAAGGAAGAGAGAGGGACCAGGGTGGGACTGTCTGTACTGGATGGGAGCACCTGGGGTAAGGTGAGGCATGAGGAAGGAATAAGGCTTCGTGCCTGAGTAAACACCTACTGCTTCTGTGCTGTTTACCAGTCACCCAACTGATTTTTTCACCTACTCCTATCTCATTCAATCCTTGCGTCAATTCTGGGAGGTCGGTGTAATCATCTATTCCTTTTTATGAGACAGAAAAACTGAGGTACAGAAAGGTAAGCAATGTGTCTAAGAGGATTTCAAAGGGAGCAAATGTCAGAGTCGAGATTCCATCCCACGTCCATCTGATTTATAAATCCATGAAATTAACAGAGACCTTATTTCCACTCCCCTCCTCAATAAATGCTACCAGATCTGACAATGAAGTTCGCGAACTTGTCCTAGACAAAGTGCCACATACCTCATTGCTGCCTAGTACTACAGTCACCTTCAGAGTCTTCCCTTTGGGAAGCTATGCACCAACATCAGCACCTAGTACACCATTCAAAGCAATTTTGGAACTCTGTTTCTGGAATGGCTATCAGAGCAGTGACATATTACCCTTGATGTACTGAATGTCATCAAAATATTTTCCTTTCAAGGCTGGGTGCGGTGGCTCAAATCCCAGCACTCAGGGAGGCTGAGGCAGACGGGTCTCCTGAGCTCACGAGTTCGAGTACTGTGGTGTCAATATTTCCTTTATCTTCAGGTAATGAAAATACTAAGGACCAGATCAGGTGAATAGGGAGGGTGTTCCAACACAGTTATCTGTTTATTGACTAAAATTCCCTCATAGACAGCTGGTGCATTGTCATGTTGCAGGAGACCTGAGTTGCTGGCAAAAAGTTCAGGTCATTTTCATCTTTTTTTCACACCGCTTTTACAGCAAATGCAGCTTTATCAGCACTTCCAAATGGTAAACTTGGTTAAATTTCATAATGAATAATCCCTCTGATATCAGAAAAGGTTAGCAATATCATTTGGACTGACATAACTTTTGGTCATGGAGAATTGGCTGATTTCCATTGTGTACTTTATTTCATGGTTGTACACATATTAGTACACCCATGTTTCATCACTAGTGATAACATGGCCCAAAACATTATCTTGCTTCTCCAAAGGGCTCGGCAAACTTCGACTCTCCTTTGCTTTTGCTCATTGGTGAGTTCTTTTGAGACTATTATTATTATTATTATTAGAGATAGAGTCTCACTAGGTCACAGCAACCTCCAACTCTTGGGCTTAAGTGATTCTCTTGCCTCAGCCTCCCAAGTAGCTGGGACTACAGGTGCCCACCACAATGACAAGTATTTTTTGTTACAGTTGTCATCATTCTTTCAGCTGGCCCAGGCTGGGTTCTAACCCACCAACCTGGGTATATGTGGCTGGTGCCGTAACCACTGTGCTATGGGTGCTGAGCCTTGAGACCATTTTTCCACACATCTTTCTCATGCCAAAATTTTCACTTAAGATTTTTCTGTTTCTCTGCTAATGCTTACCTGGTTTGCTATGCTTCTCATGGTCAGGCAACAATTCAGATGCACAACTGCACAATTTTTTGTAAAGTTTTGGTCAGTTCTGCTTGTTACAGGACGCCCTGACTTTTCTTCATCAGTGATGTTTTCTCTCTCTTCAGAAAAACATTTAATCCATTTGTACCCTGTTTTCTTCATGGAATTAATACCTACGAACTTAGAGTAAAATTTCCCTGATTTCACTTCAATTCTTGTCAAGTTTAACAAAAAAATTTAATGTTTGTTCACTGTTATAATTCAAGCTCCCACGTGCTCACGATTGCACACAAAAATGTGCAATAAATGGCAGATGATGTCACCTGGACTCTAGGAAGTTGCACATGAATATCAAACATCTGACAATGGCCAAAAACAAATTAAGAGGACAGAAGTCCAGGAATATATTTCACATAGTTGGCCAAAAAAACATAGCAAAACCAGTTACCAGTTATCTTAAGAAGATAAATATTATGAATGATGAAAAAGTTAACAGAATGAAGAAAGCTTTTGTAAATATACAAAAGGAACTCGCACACTTTTCAAAAGGCCTTTCTCTTGAACTTGTACAGAAAGAATTGATGCCTCAGTGGCGTCAAGAAAGTGAACCAGTTAATGTTGATGAAGCCACGATATTAATGGCTCAGTTGTAATACAGTGGTGATGCATCTAATTTCCCCCAACGACCAATAAATCCAATGTTTTATACAAAAAAAAAGCGCAATAATGAATGCCACTCAGCAAGACACCACCACACGTGGACAGGAACACAGTTGTGCGACATTGATATACCAAGGTTATTTAACCTTACAGAGATGTCTGTACAATGCTGACAACACAAGGGCAGGGTGGCAAGTTTGCAAATTTAATCATCAGACTTCCTACAAGGATGAACAAGGCGAGATTTCTGCCTTCAAGGAATCTTGTATCCAGCGCCAGACAGGATATATACACAAAAATATAGAGGACACGTGAGACCCAGAGGGTGGGCAGTACCTGGCCCAGGCTGCACCCTCCTGCTCCCAAGGCGAAGAGTTGCCAGCAGTCAAGTGCGTGTTGCTTGCCAAGACCCCAGCACGCTCTCAGCCTGCCCTGTAGACAGCTGTCCCACTTGGATTCCTGCTCAGCTTTGCAATCCGGCTTCTCTCCACACCGTGCTGGGTTCTAGGGGCCACAGTCCCCAGCCCACGAGGTCATGGCCCTGGATGCAGTGCCCCAGCCAGACTTCGCGTGCCTAGGCGGAGCTTCAGGGCATCCAGCATGTACCGCAGACTAACCCTGGCTGCCACATTGCCTCCCCGCGTCTTCTACTCACATCTTGCCGACCATTATAGCAGCAGATCACGCTTTAGGAATTGTCAAAAGTCACCTCTCTGAGGCCAGGCACGGTGGTTCTCACTTGTGATCCTAGCACACTGGGAGGCCGAGGCAGGAGGATCTCTTATCAGGAGTTTGAGGGCAGCCTGAGCAAGGGCAGACCCCATCTCTACTAAAAATAGAAAAATTAGGTGGGCACTGTGGTGGGTGGCTACTTGGGATCCTAGCTATTCTGGAGCTGAGGCAGGAGGATCATTTCAGCCCAGGAGTTTGAGGTTGCAGTGAGCTAGGTGGCCCTCTCGACACTCTAGTCTGGGCAACAGAGTGAGACCTGTCTCAAAAAAAAAAAATCACGACTATAAGAAAATAACTTTTCTGATTCTCCTTTTCCCCATCCTCAAACTATCCATGCAACTCATCTATCTTCAGCAACAAGGGGCGAATTCCAGGCAAGGAGTCAGCAGAAGGCCCAGCTCTGTCGGCTGTGGAGCCTGACTCTGGAGTTCTCTTTTAAAATACAGAAACAGAAATCTTGGCAGCAGGCCCTTTACTGCTCAGCTTGCCTATTTATCTGTCTGTAAATCAAACCCAACAAGACCACCAGGGAAGTATAACTGTGACACCTGACATGAAGGAAGGAAGGAAGCACTTTCCCTAAACCTCTGTTGCATCCCTGTTTTTGTTGTCTCCACATGATACTCATGACTAAACAGGTCATTGAAGCTGCTGTTTAATTTGTAAGGAAACACATTCTTATTTTGCAGCTATGAAAGACAAGCATTTGTATTCTAGGTTTAAATCATATGTGTAAAGTTATCTTCCTTGTCCAGGAATTAGTATCTTTATTTCTCCTTGGAATCAGTGTCTTTATTTATGTCCTTTCTATGTGCGAAGTTCTGTGACAAGGGCTATGAAGAGTTTAAATGAAGAGAAAGCAATGAATGCTTGGATAACCTCATAATCAAATATTAACAGTAATCATGTAATGAGTTTCTATTAGCAGCCATATTTATCTCCTATAATCCTCTTTAAGTCCTTATAGTAGGGTGTATTTGGCTGCAGGTAACAGAAAACCCAGTCCTCTGGCTTTACCAAGAGAAGATCATTTTCTTTTTTCTTTTCTTTCTTTCTTTTTTTTTTCATTTTCTGATCTAACAAGTTCTTCAGAGATCAGCCATCCAGGGTCTAGTGACTTAACCTTGTCAGGGACTGTGGACCCAGGTTCTTTCTGCCTTTCTGCTCTGTCATCTGTGTTGTGTTTGGTCTTGTCCTCAGTGGTGTGTTCACTGTTGTCCTCAGGCTGGTTCCTTGAAGGTCACAAGATGACAGCTTTCATCTTCAGGCCCAAGTCCACCTTATAAACAAGAGCAATGTTCACAGCCACCATTAGCAACAAAGAGATTTTGTAGAAATGGGTATCTTTATTTATTTATTTATTTTTTGTATGAGAGGTCTTTATTGGCGGGGGATGCTACAGAGCAGCATTAAGGAGGAGGGAAAAGAGGGAGAGAGAGAGAACGAGAGAGAGGGAAAGTGGGGGGGAAAGAAATGGGTATCTTTAGCTGGGCACATTGCCATCCTACCCAAAATTAGGGTCTATCGGTAATGAAGAAGAGGAGAATGGAGCCTGTGAGAGAAACCAGCAGTTTCACCCAAGCTGCACAATGGATATAATCCTCCTTTTACAGATGAAGCTCAGAGACATTAAGTCACTTGCCCAGGTCACACGGCCAACAAAGGAATGAGCCAAAACTTGAAAACAGATTTGAATGATTCCAGAGTCCCTGATCTTTGCATTGTGAATTTGGATAACAAAAACATAGAATACATGTCAACAGACAGCAATCTACAAATGTAAGCGTTAGCACCTGCAAAGTCGTGACCACATGGTCTGTTCCCAGAGTTCTGTCATGGCCAAGAGAACACAATCCAGCATCCACTGGCAGTTTCAAACCATTAAAGTCCTCTACTTGTACTTCTCACATACCAGAAAGGTGACATGGAGTTCATAGACATGCTTCTGAAAGGGTTTTTTTTCCCTCTCATTCACTGCCTTCACCCTTTCTAGTTGTCTCACTTTGCCCTCAGCCCCTCTCCCCCAAGCATCCTGTTGTTTCTCTTTCTTTCCTTTCTTTTGTTCACCTGACTATAAAACTTAAAGGAGCCCATCTGGTCTGCCAGAACAAAGGAGAACAAAGAACATGGGCCAACTTAGAATTTATTGTGAGATGGAGGAGGCAATCAGCTAGGATCATTCATGTGTCAATAAATGTTCATGTCCATATGTTACAGTTAATCCAACATTGTGAAAAATGTCTAGCCACTTTCTACCACTGTTTTGAAGACATTGTAAATGCTGTCCAAGAAATAAGTTATACCAATTTAACACTGTGCCTTTAGTAAAGAAATGAATATATATTTCACAACCTGCCTGCAATGCTGTCCTCACAGTTTTACATAGCTGGCTCATTCTCATTGTTCTGGTTTTTGCTCAAAAAAGTCTTTCAGAGAAGACTTTCCTGATTCCCTCTATCCCCCCACTGGAGTACCTCACCATTACAGGGCCCTAATTTGTTTTCTTATAGCACTGTGTAGTATTTGAAATGATCTACATAACCTCTGTTAGTGTGTGTGTAACATGTATCTACCCACATGATCTCCATTAGTGCATATATAACATGTGTCTATCTCCACAACTAGTTCAGTCCACAGCGCATTGTAGCCACTAATATTGGATACAAAAATTTGTGAATTGGTATGTTCGGAAATTGTTGTTGGGTTTCAGAGCAGATCCATTGGAGAGAGATGTATCCATTCCCATGTGGCCTTGGGAAAATCACCTAGCTCAGTTTCCTAGTCTGTAAAATAGGCACAGTGACGATTATCCAGAGAAGGAGGCTCTAAAGCATCCCTGGAGTCCCTGCACCAGGCTCAACTGGCCCCTTCTTCTTTTATTTGGGGATCCGTTGCATTACTCTTCTCTGGGGGGCACCACTCACAGTTTCTAGGGATAGAGAGAGTCTGGAGCCACAGGGATGGGTGAGGAGGCTGTTGGAAGCCATAGGATGCAACTGGTGAGGGAAAGAGCCAACTGTGAGGTAAGTTGGGTCCAAGCCTGCATCTGTCTGTTCCCTGTCCTTTCTCATGGCCTCGTCTCCCTTTAATGCTCTGTGCTTATTACGTCCCCTGCATTCCTGGGACCAGGGCCAGGACTGGGACCTAGAAAAGCCAGGAGAGTTGTGGCATGGACAGGAACCATGGTCGAGCCTCTGGGCCTGGCTCATCTCAGCTGTCTTGCCCCTATGCGCGGCAGGCCTTTATTGATCAAGTGCCTCGTGGTGACTTAGCGTCTCTTTGCCTCCAAGGCCATCAGCCAGCTTGGATATTGGGCTTAGCCACCCTGGGTTTCCTATAAACTCCTGCTTACTCATGGCTTCTCTTGCTTACTCATAATTTTATCTCCCTCGTGACAATCCTGGTCCCTCCTGCCTTGGGGGTTTCTTTCTGTGCTTCCTTTTATCTCTAGCTACTCTGGAATTCTCTCCATATGTCCCAGTCCTGGTTCCCGAGACAGATAAACTGGCCAGTTGTCTTGGTTAGGCACTTTCTCAAATGCAGCCAGGTAAACAGCCATGGACAACTCACAGGCTTGTCTCTGAGCATGAGCTGCCTCTCACCAGCTGGAGCTTTGCTGAGGTCAGGGCCTCAGCAAAGGAGAAGCTGAGGCAGTTTCCCTCAAAAGTGATGGACCATGCAGGCAACTTGATGGATGTGAATGCTACCTCCCCACTACCTCCCTAATGATCCTTTAATCTCCCAGAAGTGCCCTGCACCTGCCCTGACTCAGCACCTCTGCTTGTGTGCTGCCTTCTCCCTGGAGTGCTCACCTGCCCTGTCATTGCAGCTCAGATGCCACCTCCTTAATGGGGCCTCCCAGATCACCATAGCCAAATGCCACCTTTCCCTTCTTGGAGCCACTAAATCCCTTTGCCCCACTTACTTGGGAGTAGCTTTGACTTGTTATCATTTGTGTGCACAGATGTCCACATCCTAATTCCTGGGCCCTGTGAGTATGTGACTTTACCTAGAAAAAGGGACTTTGCAGAAGTGATTAAGGTTCTTGAGATGAGTATTATCGCGGATTATCTAGTAGGCTTAATATAAGGAAAAGGGTTCTTAGAATGGGGGGGGCAAGAGGGTTAGAATTAGAAAGGAAGATGTAATGACAAGCAGAGGTTGGACTGGTGCGTTTTGAGGATGGAAGAAGGGGCCATGAGCCAAGGAATGCAGGAAGCCTCTAGAAGCTGGAAAAAGTGAAGGAACAAATTCTCCCCTGGAGCCTCAAGAAGGAACACAGCTCTGTTGACACCTTGATTTAGCCCATGAGACCTATATTAGACTTCTGACTTCTGGAACTGTTAGATAATAAATTTGTGTTGTTTTAAGCCTCTAAGTTTATTGTAATCTGTTACAGCAGCTTTAGGAAATTAATACAATCAGCATATGCAGGTGGTTTTTTCCCTATATTACAGTGTGGCTTCCTCCAGGCAGGGACTGTGTCTTGTACATCTTTGTACACATTTTAAAAATATCTCTTGGTGGTGCCGTAGTTCAGTGGCTAGGGCGCTGGCCACATACACCAAGGCCGGCAGGTTCGAACCCAGGCCGAGCCTGCTAAAACAACGTCAACAACAAAAAAAAATAGCTGGGCTTTGTGGTGGCCACCTATAGTCCCAGCTACTTGGGAGGCTGAGGCAAGAGTCTTAAGGCTTAAGTCCAGGACTTTGAGGTTGCCGTGAGCTGCGAAGCCACGACTTGAGACTCTGTCTCAAAAACATAAATGAATAAAAATATCTTTTGATGATCACCTCAATCAATTTGTTATTAACCATGACAATCCTTTATTCATCAATCACCCACCCTTGCCTTGCTCTGGGCTTTTCCCATTGGATCAGCCTTGGGAGGAAACATTTCATAGATGAAATGACAGCATTTTCCCTGGAGCATCAGGATCATTCCATCCCTCAAATGGAGATCTTTTGAAATATTTTTATAATAAAATAAAACATGATTTCTTTATGCAGTGCAATTCACGTATATCATAAGGAAGTGTTACAGAACAGCAAGGGAATATCTTGTTCTAGTCAAGTCATTCTGGCCTCCACCTCTGGCCACCTCATCAGGTTTGAGAACAGGCCAAAGAAATAAGATCTAAGGCCATTCAGGCCATTCAGTCCCGGCTGTCCCCCTCCTGACTCTTCAGTGGCCTTTGCCTGCCACGAAGCCTTTGCTGTCCGCCTGCCCAATGCTGGGATTCCCTCAACATCAAGATGGTTCCAAGCTGAAGAATCTTAGTAAATATTCTCCCTCCAGCCAAGAGAGACTTTCCCTGCTCTTTCTAGAACATTCTGCTCAATTGTCATATTCTCAAAGAAACATCCTCCTACATACAGGTCAGCGGACAGTGGCTCCAAGTAGAGGCTGAGAATGTTTACAGCTTGAACCACACGGTCTTCATCCCAAGCTGTTGCCCCAACAAGAGGCAAGGGGACCAGGCAGAGGTGTTCCCTCCTGCTGGGCACGGCACTGAGCAGAGTGCAAGGTTGTGGCTTCTCAGTGTTGCCCCAGCCCCACAGGGCAACTCACTGCAAGGTGAACCTGTGGTGCTCCAGTTGTGGCAGGGAAGAATGGAAAGTCTATCTGCCCTTCTCATGGGTTATCTCCCCAACGCGTGGTGGAGGGCACCTCCCCAACAGAGGCAAACCCAGACCCCAGACATGTTTGGTACCTGGATCAGAGGTCAGTGCCATGCGACTACCATGCTCCAATCTAGACACTGTGGGTTACAGGCCCATTCCCTGCTGGGGGGTCAGGGCGGGAAGGGCGAGACTAAACATGGCCCAGGGCTTCAGGAGGCAGGAAGACAAGGAGGTGACAGAAGGTAGGGCCATGTTTTTACTGAAACTCCAAGGCCCTGGCATGAACACGACTGTCTTATCAGACTTCACCTACAAAACAGAATTGGTTCCGTGCCGGTGCTCAGTGGTTAGGGTACCAGCCACATACATCAGGGCTGGCAAGTTCAAACCCGACCCGGGGCCTGCTAAACAACAATGATAACTACAACAACAACAATAAGAACTAGCCAGGCGTTGTGGCGGGCACCTGTAGTGCCAGCTACATGGGAGGCTGAGGCAAGAGAATCGCTTAAGCCCAAGAATTTGAGGCTGCTATGAGCTGTGATGCCATGGCATTCTACTGAGGGCAACATAGAGAGACTAAAACACACACACACACACACAATCAAGGGTAATAGTATTAAGAATTTCAAAATAGTCACTGCAGAGCATTAAACCCCAATCATAAGTCTTCCTTCTGAGCACAGGTCTCTCGGTGACTGCACAGGTCACCCAAGCCAGGGGAGCCAGTGCTGCTGCCCAGTCTGCTTTGCTGGCAGTTTCGTGCAGCCCTGGCCCTGCCCGTCCATCACAGTGGTAGCAGGGGCCAGGCCCAGGCTCTGGGGGGACTCATCCAGCACATCTTGGGTGGGCAGCATTTCTTTGCACTGTACTGGCCCCAAGAGAGCAACCAGAAAGTCTGGGACCCTAAGAGAAATACTTCTCTTATTGCCTGCACCATCTGACCGATTCTATCCTGCCCCACAGTTCCCTGAGCCAATCTCCATTGAGCTGCTGCCCATGCCAGCAGGCCCTTTACCCTGAAGGAAAAACCGGGGTTCAAAGGCTCAAGCCCACAAAAGTGGAGAGAGGCTGAGCTGGGCCACCACCCCGAGTTGTTGGAGACGTCCCCTTCCCCCCCTTCTGTCCTTCTGTGTCTGCAAGGCCACAGCCTGGCTTCCTTCCTTGCTGGACTGCTGTCGCTGCTGCTATTTTCCCCACGCCATATGTACTGTTCCCTAAATTTACATTAATTATTCAGAAAAAAATTAGCATGTGTGCTTCTGAATAGCTAATACATCTCCACGTGCATTAATGCGTTAAGAAATCTACGTGCTTTCTTCTAAGGCAGGTGGCAGTCCCAGGCCCACTGTGGAGACTCGGTCTATCTTTGCCTTGTAGCTGCATTCCCCCCACCCCTTTGCTCTTTTGGTATGTTTCCTCATGTATTTTGACCCGGTAGTTTCTGCCTCTGGGCCTGCAGACCACCACGGAGCTGCCCCTCCCTCCCTCTGTCTCTCCTCAGACCGTCCCTTCCGGCTCATGGCCACCCTGATCCACTCTGATGGGAGGGCCGGCTGAACCCAGAGTTCCAGGAAGCACAAATGCCTTATCTATTTCCTCCCAGCCGTTGCTTTGTCTTAAAATAAGAATACAACTCTAATATGTTTCACAGGTCAGCGCGCTTTGTGGATTAAGTAAACGTTACAAAACTCACTGACAGGCTACAGACACTGCCGTGTCAGGCAGGAACATGGATTCAGGAGCCACGTCACTGGGTTAAAACCCTGGATGCTCTTTGCACCTACCAGCTGTAGGCTCTTAGGCCAGTTGCTCTGTCTGGTGTCAGTGTCCTCATCTGTAAAATGGGGGCAAGAGTAGTGATGACTTCACAGGGTTGTCATGGGACTAAATGAGTGAAGACCAGCAAAGCAATTAAATAGGGGCTGACACTGATAATTCAATGACACTTTTCTCTCTCCTTCCTGAGTCCTGGGCCAAACGAGAAAGATGCTGGAGATCCAGATACCAGCCTTATTGTGGGGAAGGCTGAATTTGGGAAGGAAGCTCAACTCACAGACACCGCCGTATACCCCAATGACCATTGAACTTCTCCCTGGCCCCAGGCTTACCAGCCATTACCCCATAAGCTCCCTGTGCCCGCCTCACTCTGTATATAGGTTAGAGACCAAAAGGGGAAGAAAGGGTGGAACAGAGCATGCACAGGGCTGACAAGCAGGCACAGGGCTGCAATTGGACAGGCCACTTACCCCTAAAAAGGGCACAGGAGAGGCCAGAGCCTGTGTGGCCCTTCTCCCAAAACTAGGGGCGGAGAGCAGGGCACAGTGGGGGAGTGTTCCCATCTACCAAGGACCACTAGTGGTTGTCATTCAGCAAACACCTGCCTCGAACCTCCGATGGGTCTCATTGCTCTCTCCTCACAGCGATCTTACAAGGAAACATTGCTGCTCCATGCTTCAGATAAACCACTGGGTTCAACTCAAGGTCACACTCCAGGAAGCGGCAGGGCTAAGATGCAAACTGTCTGGGGTTCTGAGGCACGCTCTCCTTCACTATCTAACTCTGGGTCTACTTAAGGAAAGTGCTGGATAACACTGGCTCTAGGAAGAGAAAGCGGGATTCGGCAACAGGCAGGGAGGACTGTCCCTTTTCTTTGGAAGAGAATATGTTTTGGGCATTGACACTCTGTCAGAGACTCACCGTCACAATGTGCAGAAGTGGTGATACATCCACTTTCTTCTCTTCAATGTGTTTAGGTACTGGCTGGGGAGAGGGCGTCCTCACAGGAGAGACAGTGTCCCCACCATTGAGTCCCATAGGCCAAGTGCCAGGAACCTTCTGCCTCTGAAATCCGGCGAGGAGACATGGCAACTTGCCAGGTGGATAAGCTCAGAGAGGACACGCCAAGCAGTAGGACCAGAATGCAGAAGGGCAAGAGGCAAGAGAGAAAGGCGTCGGTGGTGGTATGTGAGTACAGGAGCAGAAATGGTCTCTGGCTGACTTTAACACAAAGGGATGTATTGGGCTCTCAGTCCCAGGAAGAAGCAAGGCCTAGAGGGACCCAGCCAGGTGCCTTTGCCTCATAGACCCAGCTTCTGGACTTTCTAGAAGGTGATGGGGAGCTGCTGAGAGAGTCTGAACAGGGCTCTGTGCTCTCAGGCCGCGGCTGGGGGAAAGTGAGAGGTCCAGGTGGGAAGCTTAACATTCGACAGAAGGAAGAAAGCCTGACCTGGTGGCTTTGATAAGGGAGGAAGGGATGGATGAGAAATGACTGAGGAGGTAGAATGGATGGGGACTGGTCACAGGTGGGAAGAAGGAAATAGGGACAGACAGAGGCACAGGTGGCAGCAGCAGGAGCTGCCTGGTAGAAGGGGGTGAGCAGCCTAGGGGAAGGGGGCAGCTTCTGCTTGGGGTGTGTTGAGCTTGATGTGCCAACTGGACCCCTGGGTCCAAAACTCTGGGTGGAGGCATGGCCCAAGTTCTAGATCTGGGGTCATCAGTGAAGGATGACTGAGGGGCATGAGTGATAATTGCCAGCAGGAACCTTAGAAGCAGGAACGAAGAGCTGGGCCCGGGGCCACATCTTCACCAAGCTCAGCCCCCAAGGCCCAGACCTGCAGGGCCCACTGGGATCTGCACAGAACTTCGGGCCCTGCTGGCACCTAGTTAGTGCTCTGCAGACAACCAGGACCTATGTGACCTCATCTCTTTGCTCACCCATGGCTGCTGGCCTGGCACTCAGCACTTAGTAGGTCTTCAGTGAATACTTACCACTGCACTTATCAATTGGAAGAAAACAGTTGGATGCAGAAGGTGAACTAAGTATTTCAGGCATCACACGTCTGTAGGAATGTCCAGGAAGGCAGCATCTACAGCTGTGCACACTTTCTGCCTCCCGACCCATTAAGGCAAACAACCATGTTTATTTGAACAAGAATCCTCAACTTGGCGCATCAGCAAATAGAAAGGGAATATGGGCTGACACATCCCTTCCAGCTCTCAAATCCTATGTTCTCTTGAGAAGTACAAACAAATCCACACATTTCAACACAGGCCACCCACTCACACCAAAGGGGGTGGGTTCCCATGGTGCTGAGTCCACAGGGCTCTGTCTGGGTTTGGGCTGAAGCACTGTCCCACAACCCCTTCTTGATGGACACCTTGTGCCTGATGCGATCCTGATTGAGCATCCATTGTTTCAAATGCCCTTGTCAAGAGCCTGCTTCTTCAAGACTGACTTGGGGATCTGGTCTAATCTATATACAATCTCAGCTGATTTGTAACACCAAATGCCTTGAAATTCGTCTGTCTTCAAAATCTCCCTGCTGCTCTAAGTCAGTCTGTTGGAGGCGGGGACATTTTCCTGACGTATTATTTTAAAACAAGCAGGATGATTTATTTATTGCACACCCACCACCAGCTTTGCACTCTATGTGAGAGCAAGGCTTTTGCCCTTGCCCTTGGAGAGCTGCCGGTGGGGCCTGCTAATAACCTGTCACAGACTACATACACTTCACCCTTTTGTGAGTCCAGAGTGGGCAGACCAGGAAACAGGCCAAGGAGGGTGGTGAAACAGCTTGTGGGGCCGGCTCTGTGTTCCTTCCTAGGAGATGAAGGAGAACCCAGGTAGATTTTTTGCGGCTGCTCTGTTGGGGCTGGCTGAGGTCCAGCTCTTTTCCTATCCCTGAGGCATAGGTGATATTTCCACCTGGCTGAGTCACCTGGGTTTTTTCCAGGTTGAGCTGGTAATTACTAACCGTGACTAACCCAGAGCCTCTTAGTGCCTGGTGGAGGCGGCCCTGGGCTGCAAATTTAGAAATAAGATTCTATTGAATCCTCAAAGCCCATTTATAGAACATTCAAGAGTCCTGGAAATTCTACTGGGCATGCTAGGTGAATTACAAACTATGCACAGGTATTAAAAGTAAGAATAATGACCACTAACATTGATGCACTCCTGTGTCCAACCAAAAAATATTTTTAGTGCCTTGTACTAGAACCAGCTCTTTACTATGCACTTAACGTGTACTCCTTGTGGCAACCCATGAGGCAGATATTATGATAATTCTCATTGTAAATACTGAGAAACTCAATTTTGGAGAGCTTAAGTCCTTTGTTCCTTATCCTAGGGTGTTTACAATTTAGGTAAGTCAAGAAATGCAAAACAGAGTCAGAGTCAAAGCTAACACACTGTATACATAACCAGGAGAGAATTGTCATTAGGGAAACTTTCATTCAGTCATTCAACAAACTGGATTTAGCACAAGGTTCTTAGTTCTGGATTCTGCCCAGAACTTTTGTGTTCCCCACAGGACTCTGTGCTCATTTGATGAATGCCACCAGTCTTTACCTTGCTTAGTTCCCAATGGTAGTGCCATTATGTGGGTTACAAACTCTATTGACACTGACATTGTGGAAACAACCAGATGCTCTCCGCAGAATGCTATGGTTTTTAGAGGAATTGGGTGCCGGGCATTCCATATTAAGTACGAATGATACAAGGATAAAAACAGTCCTGACTTTCAGGCACACCCAGGCTGGATGCAGGTATAGGGAGGAGGCAAGAGAATAATGAAAACACATGATAATGGAGCTATGCATGGGACACTTTGCGAGCACAGAGGACATAATCGAATCCAGACTGGGGAACCCGAGCTGGGAGCCTCCTGGAGGAAGTGACAACTGAGGTGAGCTGAGCAAGAATGGGTAAGGAAGACTGGCCATGCCGAGAGGTAGGTTGGGAGCCTTTGCCACGCAGGGACAGTGTGAGCAGGGAGGCTGAGAGGGGTGGCAGATGTCTTCCACGGGTGCAACTGAGAGTTGTTGAGAGTGGGGTGGGAGAAGAGGTGGCTAGAGCAGCAGGTGGAGGCCAGATTTAGAAAGGCCATGGCTGCCAGGTGAGTGGGCATTGGCGCTCACGTGGAATGCTGCTGAATGAAGGTTGAGTATGCTCCGGCCTGGCCATGGGAGCCCAGGGACAGGACAGAGGGACCCAAGGAGAAGTCCCTGATTATTCCAAGTCTGTCTGCAAAAAGCCATATGGACTCCGGATTCAGCACTAGGTGATCCCCATTCGTAGTTGGATCCTGCCCAGAACTCTGCACCCACACACTTCTGGTATTAATTTGCCAAATGCCACAAGTGAGTCATTTATCTCGCCTCAGTCTTCCACTTTGGGTGACCACACTGGTTACCAATCCTGCTGACAAGGACACTGTGAGAAGAGCGAGATGCCACCTGCAGAGTGTTGGAGTTTTCAGGGGGTGGGGATACAGGCCTTTCTCTTGTAATTTATTTGTAACTCTGGTGCTTGTGAACTCCTCCCAAGGCTGCTGCTGAAGTATACCCCATCCTTGTGCATTGCCACATACATTAACTATCTGCTGATGGTTATAAACTAGCATTTGCTTTGGCTAGATAACTTTAAAGAAAAGAGCCTTATCACTGTCACAGTTAAATGCAATAGTACAAAGCTGGGGAAGATGAACAGGAAAATAGCCCAAGCCAAGAAACAAATGACATGTCAGAAAAAGCAGAAGAAGTAGAAATGAAGACCAGTTGTAATTTAAAGTGACAATATGTCAGGTGACAAAATTGCTGGCTTCTGGGTTGCTTCATGTTGGAGAGAGGCAGGCACACATCAAGCCAGACAAGAAACCCAATGGCAGGGAGCAGAAAGTTTGACCCTGAGCAGTCTCTTAACCTGTCTGTGCCTCAGTTTTCTCATCTATAAATTGAGATGACAATAATATCTAATGTGACTATGATGATGAGAAGAGTATGAACTCACATGTCTGATATCTAATCACAGTCATAAGATTTATGGCAGAGGAAATGAAAAGTAGGCACAGAATTACTAGGTTCTGAGAATGGATTTCGTTTTATTGGAGTAAAATGTAGGTTTGTTTTAATTGTTCCTGTCTTGTTTCCAAATTCTTACTATGTCATCTCATCAAGTGAAATAGCATGTGGACAGACAGTAGTGTGTGTGTTAATATTTACTAACAGGCTCTGGGTGGGGAGGACCTTGATTTGCAGTGTTTGCCAGTTTCCATGGAGTAAATATTTCTGCCACAATCAATTTCAAGCTATCAGTGTGATGTTACGGAATGCAGAGTTGGGAAGAGATGAATGGTGGCTCATCATTACATAATATTACATTCCATGGTGCAGATGCAATAGACAATGGCATAGGTAATAGTAATAGTAGGTAATGTAGTAAAAATAATTAAGAAGTGATGACTTGTGAATCTTTATGACCTCTTTCTTCAACAGAACTTAGTTATAAGTTTATATAATGTTTAATAGTGTTTGTATTTAACAAAAGCTCTCCCGAGTCAGCACAGCTGGCTCTGACGTGTCCCTGCATGCGCAGCACCTGCTGTGGAGTCTGGTATGTAGGCAGAGCTCAGTATCTGTCCATATCTTTTCTCCATCTCTGACATTGTCTCACTGACTATTCCCAGCTTGGTGGAACTGAAAGTATGGAAAGGTCTAGAGAGGTAAGACAGGAGAGAAGAGGGGGGAAAGATGGTGGAAGAGAATGCAAGAGGAGCTGCGGGAAGATGAACTGGGTCCAGGAGGGTGTGGGATAGAGGAATCAAAGTCTGGATCCAAGGGGGATGCTGGTCTCTTGTGGCTGCCCTACATTAACCCTTCTCCCATAGTATGAGAGTCCCAGAGAGTGAACAGGATCCTAGCCCCGCATCAGAGAAGCTGAACAAGGATTCTTCTTCTCTCTCCTCTGGTACCTGGGGCATAGTCCTGTGCACTCAGCTAGCCATTTGGAGGTACCTGTCTGGGAGCTTAAATCATTAGCAGTGATGGGAAGAGCAGGTCTCTGCAAGAGATTCCCGGTGGTAAATGGCAGGGCAGTGGGTCCTTCTCTAACCATTTCTCCTGCCTCACCCCAGAAGGCCCTGGCTCCTGCCCAATATCCTGCTTTTCCAGCTTCCTTTTGGCTCGCTAAGCCTCCTGGTTTCTTTCTGTGGCAGACCTGCCAGGTGCCTCAATTTCGTTCTCCCTCATTTTTATTCAGATTTGCAATTTTCAGGCTAAAAGACCTCATTTCTCAACTTCTTTTGAAGCTGATGTGGCCATATGAATAGATCCTTGATAAAGGGGTGTATATAGAAGTAGTAGGTGGAACTTGCTACTTGGCCATTTGGTCTCTTTTCCTCTCTTCCTGCTGTGTGGAATGTGGAAGTAATGGCTGGATCTCTAGCAGCCGTCCTAGAACATGAGATGATCTTGAGAACATATGATGGAGCAGAAACAGAGAAAGAGCTTGGGGGCTCTCAGGAATTTATGGAGTCTCCATGTCAGTTTTTTTTTTTTTTTCTTTCTCCCTCTGGAATTTGTTTACATGGCAGAGTAAACCTCTGTATGTGTTCTCTATTGCATTAAGGACTCTGATAATTTCAGCCCAAACTAATCCTATATAGATACTCCTTCCAGTAAAGTGGTCTTTTAGCTTAAGACCACCAGGGCTGGTTTCTGTGGCTTGTGGCCTTACACAGTCACATTCCTATTTCTCTCTCCTACAGCCTCAAGCTCCAGGTTCGGGCCCACAGTTTCTTGTGTTCCATGTTAGTGACCCAGCTGAGCCTGCCTCCCTCCCCAAAGGACACCACATAACCTCTCACGTGCCTCTGTCCATGCTGCACCCTCTGCCCAGATGTCCTTCCCTGACCGTGTCTTCTTTTAAGACTCGTCATGAATACCACCTCTGTGTCAGCACAGCTTGGATGGCTACATCATATTTACCTATTTACTTGTCTGCT
The DNA here is from genome assembly GCA_963574655.1 of Perodicticus potto. Lineage (NCBI taxonomy): Eukaryota > Metazoa > Chordata > Mammalia > Primates > Lorisidae > Perodicticus > Perodicticus potto. The sequence goes on along the minus strand of CAUYRH010042158.1, from coordinate 24,095 downwards.
CCCCACCAGCTGGTGAACAACCTGGTGTTTAGCATGCTGCGAGGCTTGTCCTGGGAGCTCAGCACATGTGGTTTGAATGAGGGAATGAACTTACAGGCAATGGGAGTTGATTTCAAGCTTTATAACTAGATCCATCAATTTCTTTCCACGGGCCTGCTGCCTACCTGGCTCTTTTCATGCATGGAGGAGGTTTCTGTGCATCACCTGGGCTAATTTCCTGCCACAAGGCAGTGCGGCCCCTAATCCACACCAAACAGGGGTCTGATTTTGAATGGATAATGACCGACTTGAAGGAGTTTTAGACATGAACAACGTCCCTAAAAGCAACAAAATAAAGTAGTAATGGATTATTACCCAATGCAAAAAAAAAAAAAAAATCTGTGAGTCCAGATTGATATAAAATTGAATAAATTATCAAATAAGGGCAAAGAGACAAATCTCCTAAGCAGACCTCTTCCTTATTTACGGAGATGCTCTGCTCTCAGGAGGGGGAGCAGGACCCTTCACTCCTTACGCGCAGCTGCTGCAGTGACTTCCTACCCAATGTGTGCTGTTTGGAAGCCGGTGGCGGGATGGAAACTTTATGTTGGAGGCACCTGACAGATACTACTTTACTCAGGTGATCAAGGTCAACAGCAACAGTCACAGTTCCTGTTGACAGTGTGTGTCCTTGATATGATGTGACAACGATAGCATTTCACCTCTGTGGTCTTCCTCTCAAAACCTGTAACTCAGGTCTTTTCATGGTAAAAAATATCAAACAAATCCCAATAGTGTGTCATCTTACAAAAATGCCTAACCAGTACTCCTCAAAACTTTATTAAAAATCAAAGAAATTCTGCTAGGCTTGGTAGCATGTACCTATAGTCCTACCGACTCGGGAGGCTGAGTCAGGAGGATCAGGGGAAGAATTCGAGGCTGCAGTGGGCTGTAATGACTCCACCACACTCCAAACTGGGCAACAGCAAAGAAAAAGAAAAGAAAGAAAAGAACCGCTTCCTTGCTACTGGCAGTTTGGGAAGCATTCCTCTAGATCATTGATTAGTACAAGTTGAGGTTATGACTGAAATAAAAAATGCAAAAAATGAAAATAAAAAATAGAAAATATGGAAAAAGAAAAAACAAAGCTGAGAAAAAGAAATAAGAACTCTTGTAAGTGGCAGTCTTTTTAAATTTAAAAAACTGGAAACATGGCTCGGCACCTGTGGCTCAACAGGCTAAGGCGCCAGCCACGTACACCTGAGGTGGCGGGTTCGAATCCAGCCTGGGCCCGCCAAACAACAATGACAGCTACAACCAAAAAATGGCCAGGCGTTGTGGTGGGCATCTGTAGTCCCAGCTACTTGGGAGGCAGAGGCAGGAGACTCGCTTGAGCCCAGGAATTGGAGGTTGCCATGAGCTGTGATGCCTCAGCACTCTACCCAGGGCGACAGCTTGAGACTATGTCTCAAAAAAACAAACAAACAAACTGGAAACAATGAAAGCGTGCGGCCTTTTGTTGAACATGACTCCCACAAAATTTGCAAAGAGGACATTCCTTTAAAGAGGAGCTAATAGTGACCCAAGCAATGAAAATGATAAACAAAGTGATTTTATCAATTCCATAAATGGAGCAGGTCTGACTGCATCCCTGAAATGGCCCAACAGTTCATCGTAGACAGGATGCATGTGGGCTTTGCCTGTGCTCTTCCTGGTGGCTCCAGGGGCAGGCCTGAGACTGCATATCTGGCTAGGAGGCAAAGGGACCCAGAAAAACGTAACACAATTTCAGAGCCAACAAGTTGGGTCTGAATCCTGGCTCTACCAGGTACTTGCTGAGTACACTTGAGGTGGGTAAGCATCATCACCTGTGGCCTCAGTTTATCCATCTGTAAGATGTGCTCAGTAGTACTTACCCAAAGTGGTTATGAAAATTAAATGAGACAAGGAATGATTTGGGGCAGAATTTCAAAGAAAAGGTGGACCTTTTCTCCTATAAAGGCTGATGCAGGGACAGTAGCAGATCCAAAGTACATGGTCACTCTGGATGAACTGTGATTTGAGCCCTAACTGCAAGTTCCAGACCAATGGTGTTTTTCAGGTTGAAAGGTGGGGTGGGGAGGGATTTCTGATCTGGACCTCCTGAGCCTTGTAGAAGGGAGGGTTTCCTTTTCTGTGCTGTGTATGTATATACTGTGGGTGGTGGGGCCCAAGCCAGGAATCAGTATCCCTGGGACAGACCCCTGCAGGAGAGGTCCTTCTGTAGGCAGCTCAGCCTCCAGGTAAGGCCTGCTCACTGCTGCTCAGAGAGAACTTGGGGGGGAGGGCTGGGTGGAGGTGAGAGCTGGAAGAGGCCTATTTGTGCCCTCTGTGTCAAAGAGCCCCAAAATACTCTGGTGGGGCAGAGTCGGGGAGCTCTGTGTGAGAGAGAGGGGCTGGCAGCCCCTTCCACTGGGCATGCTCCCCATCTGCAGCTCGTTTTTTTTTTTTTTGAGAGAGTCTCACTATGTCGCACTCGGTAGAGTGCTGTGTTATCACAGCTCACAGTAACCTCAAATTCTTGGGCTTAAGAGATTGTCTTGCCTCAGCCTCCCAAGTAGCTGGGACTACAGGCACCTGCCACAACACCTGGCTATTTTATTTTTGTTGCAGTTGTCATTGTTTTAGCTAGCCCGGGCTGGGTTTGAACCTGCTTGCCTCTGTGTATGTGGCCGGCTCCCTACACACTGAGCTACAGGCGCTGCCCTGCAGCTAATTGTCAACACGTCCCTACAGGACAGGGGCACCCACAGGAGGCTCTGCCCACACCATTGCTGGGTGGGACTTCTCCCTCCATTTCCACATCTCTACCTTACATTTCTATAGAAAGTGAAATTTCAAACATGTAGTAAGACCTGCTTGAAGAATTCAGTTATTCTGGGAGCTCAGAATCTTCCTGAATATGATCCTAGGTGTGCTTTTCTCTCTTCTGGGCAAATTTGCATGTGGTGGTTGCAGTGACAGCTCAGGAGGGCAGGGTCTGCTGCATCTTTACGCAGGACAGAATGTGAAGAAAGGAATCTGTCTTCAAGTCCCTCATACTGCCCCACCTCTGGCCCTGCTTCCCTTTTGGGCATCTTCTGCTCACCTGCCTTCTGCTTTTCCTACTCTCCCGGTTTTACAGATGAGGAAGTTGAGACTCAGAGAGGTTGAACAGCCTGCTTAGGGCCCCTGGGTTGTCATGCGAGGGCCTCGTGGGACTCCCTTCTCCATTCTACTGCCCCCTGCTCCCTCCTCCCTGACTGGTCTCCAGATTCTTAACACTGGAGGGCCAGCTTACCCATGTGATGTGACAGGCCTCTAGGTCCAAGGGACACCTCTTACTGAATCAGACAGTGTCCCAGGCACCTGCCTCCTAGGGCACGCTTCCTCTCATTCCAGCTTTTCCAGATGGATCTGCAGGCTGGTCAGTGCTGTGATGTGGGTGGTAACATCTCCTGGATGACATCAACTTCCACACTCCCATTACTGTGCATCCGCCCCCACTATAAATATGTATTTCCACTTTTCTGCCATGAGTGAGCCCCTCCTGGGAGGGAGACTTTACCAGATCAGGGAGGCAGGGGGCTTTTCAAGGAGGCACTGCTCCCAAGGCTTGTGCAGCTGCTCTGCAACATACAGGAAGCCCTTCCTGTAAACCTCCCATGCAAGGTCAGTGTTCAGCCCATCTGGTGCAGTGCAGGAAGGGGAGAAGTCTCTGTGTTCTCTGCTCTGGTTTTTCACGTGGGGGTTGAGAGACCACTGGGGAGAGGAAGGAGCACTAGCTTTGCAGCTGGACAGATGCACCCTTGAATTCCAGCCCTGCTATGTGACTCATTGTTCCTTTTTTTCCTGAGCTGTAGTATTCTTATCTATAAAGTGTGTGGGGAGAGTGATGACAACAGTGTCTACATAGCAGGGTTGCTATTAGAGACCCTGTATACAGGGTCCAACCCACAGGGACCCAGTCAAAGTCAGCCTTCTTTGACACTATTCTGGTCAGGATATTTGAATATCCTTACCATCTTTATCCACATTATCAGTAATCCATAAAGTAATGTCAAAACTAGTCAATAACACATATGGCAAGCATGCTGATATTCTATCGTGATCTTTCATGTCCTCCTCACAACAACCAGATTTGTGTAGATCCTTTATAAGCCCTGTTTTACAGATGAGAAATTGAGGCTCAGAGATGTTATGCAACTTCCCCAGGGTCTGACAGCTAGTGAATGATTGAATTTGTGCCTGGGTCTGTGCTAGTGTTCATCTGACTCCTAAGCCCGAGCTCTCAGGCACCACAAAGTACGCCTAAGAGGAAAGGTGAGACAAACCAGTTTTCTATGTTTGTCTCCTTTTTCTCCTGTTTGAATCTGTTTGTCCTACCCCTTTGCATCACTTCTTCTTGCCCTTTCCCAATTAAGCAAAGAGAATAATCAAAACTGCCCTTTGAGAACATCATTTTCAAATGTATCATGGCAGAGTGCAGGAAACTAAATGCCTCAGTTATCTCTGTTGTATAACTACCCCCAAACCTATAGGCTTAAAACCATGTGTATTTTATTTGCTCACAATTCTTTGTTTTGGCAATTTGGGCTTGATTTAGCTGGACAGTTCTTCCACTAGTCTCTCCAGCTCTCATGTGGCTGCAACTGGCTGAATGCCTACCTGGGGCTGGGTGGGCTACTTTAGCCTCACTTCATTCTGGCAGTTGGCAGCTTGTTGACAAGGGTGCTTCAGTGCTCTTCTACACTGCCTCCTCATGAGGCTAGTTTGGGATAAAGTGGGGGAATGTGAAAGCTGCATGTTTTCTTGAGGTCCAGGCTCAGAATTTGTACATGGTCACTTGTGACACATTTTTTTGTTCAAAGCAAATTACAAGATTTCTCCTGATTCAAGGGGTGAATAACTAGAATCTACCTCTTGTTGGGAGAAGCATAAAAGAATTGATGGCCATTTTTCGTCTACTCTTTCCTCCAAAGATATCTTTAATGTAATCCCTTTTGTATTCTCACTCCCCTCCTCCATCTCCAGCTCCCATACTCATCTTATACTTGAAATAATAATCTCTTACTACCCACCACTTCATTCACTCACTCAACAAATATTTATTGTGTGCCAGGGACCGATTAGTGAACAACATAAAGTCCATGCTGGAATGAATCTAATATTCTAGTGGAGAGAGCAGACAACCAAGAAATAAACAAGAACACACTGTTGGGCTGTGGCGAACAATAGGCGCTTTGGAGAACAGAGTCAGGGATGGGAGTGTGTGTGGGAGGATGGCAGGGCAGTGGGTGGTTCCTATTATATACAGAGTGGTCAGTTGACATCAATAAGGTGACATCTAAGCACAGGCTTGAGCAAAGTGAGGGAGCAAGAAGTTCCAGGAGGAGCAAATAGCAAGTTGGAAGGCCCCAACTGAAGCTGACATTGAAAGACACAATTCTGTATGTGGTAAAAAAACAAGAAACCGGGTGGCGCCTGTGGCTCAAAGGAGTAGGGCGCTGGCCCCATATGCCAGAAGTGGTGGGTTCAAATCCAGCCCTGGCCAAAAACTGCAAAAAAAAAAAAAAAAAAACCCCAAAAGCTCAACTTTAATACGTTTTATTAAAGAATAAAGAAAAACATTTAAATCTGGTAAAACCTTGCTAAGCGAAAGCATTTTATTTTACCTGATTCTGTTAAGGAGAGTTGAATTAGCTCCTGATAGCATGACTTGTGTCACCTTGTGAGCTTCAGGGCGTTCACCTTTCAGAAGCACCTTCTGCCGGTCCTGCTTTCTGGCTTGTGGTTAGCATCAAAACGACACCATAAAAATGAAAGTTGCTTTGCTTCTGGTTTCATATCCCACCGCAAGGTTGACTGAGTGATTTTTTAAAACACAAGTTGGTTATCACTTCCTCCTTAAAGTCTTCCAAAGGCTCCTAAAGAATAAACTCTACACACCTAAGCAAGGCCCACTGACTTCTGCATTTTCCAATCTTTCCAACCTCACCTTTTGCCATTTTTCCCAACTCCACCTACAACACGTTCCAGTCCGGAACAAATCAGCTCCTCCCCCAAACTGGTTTCCAGCTGGGCGGGGTGAGATGGTTCTCTCCTTTTTCTGCATTGAGGAGGCCTTCTCGTTTAAGAATTAGGGGACATCAAGAGAACACTAATGTCAGTGACCCTAGGTCAGTTCTCTGCTGGCATTCATTTAGACAATCTATTTCAAACCCTCTTCCAAGATCAAATCACAGCTCAGCTCATCATTAGCCTAGATGCCAACAGAATTACTGAGTCTCAGTTTCCTTATCTGCAAAAGGGCCCCAAACACCTCATTAGGGTAGGTGTGACAGCTGGAGAGGGCACAGGCAAGGCACGGGCCCACACAGTGGGGTTCCAACTCTGCGGCCAGGCTGCAGGGCTGTCAGGAGCGAGGTCCTCCGGAGCGGCCACCTTGGGGTCTGGAGGCAGGGAAGGGCTCTCTTGAAGTCCGTCCCACCCTGCCAGGCTAGAGCGCTGCCAGTGCGACGCCCCCCCACCCAGGACTTTCGCTCGGCCCCCTGCCCCCGCCGGCCGCCACGCCCGTGCACATATCCCCGGCCATCCCGAAAGCCCGTCCCGGCCGCCCCCGAGCGGACTTGGGGAGCGGAGCCCGGCGGCCTGCTGGGCATGCGCAGGTTGTGGCGCGCATGCCCGGTCCTCCCAGGAGGCGGGAGCTCGGGACCGAGGCGCGGCCAGGAGTGCGAGGGCGAGTGGGGGCGCGCGCCTCAGTCGGCTGCCGCGCACGCGCGCGGGCCCGCGCCGACTCAGCACGGCCCCGAGGGCGCGAGCTCGCCGCCGCCCGTCCGGGACTGCTGTGCGCCCGCGGCGTGAGGTGTGGGAGGGCGCGCGGACGCCGTCGCCGGAGCCGCCCCGTCGTCGTCCGCCTTCGCCTCAAGGCGCCGCGCCGCGGTCCGAGTGAGTGCGGGGCGCGGACCGGGGGCCGGGCGGGCGGCGGGTGGGCCGATTCTTTTCCAAACTGGTCGCGGGCAGGGCCGCTGCCCCGAAGGCCAAGGGGCAGAGCGGGGCCGGGCCAGCCAGTCCTCGCGGCGGAGACCGGCCCTTCCCGCGGCTCCGGGAGGCCGGGGGATGGAAGGAGGTTGGGGGGCGCCCGAGGAGGCCGAGGGCGGGAGGGGGCGCTGGGTGGCCAGGCGGTTCGGGAAGAAGAGGGGCTGGGGTACGTGCGGAGGCCGGGGTGAGGGCTCGAGGGTGGCGGAGGGTTCCGGGGCGCTTGGGGAGGCCGGGGAGCTCGGGGGGCGTCGGAGGAGGTCGGGGGCTCGGGCGGCGCGCAGGGCGGCCGGAGGTGCGGGGAGACGCCAGAGGCCGGGGTGGGGGAGCGGGAAGGACGGGCCAGCCTTCTCGGGAGCGGACCGAATGCCTGAAAAACAAAGGGGGGAGGAAGGAGGAGGAAGAGCGAAATCGCCGGGACGCCTGGAGGGACGGGCCGCACGCGAGACGGGGGCTCGCGGCGGCCCCGAGGGACCTGCGGCTGGCCCGGCCTGCAGCCCTCTGCGTCCCGGAAAGCGAACGCTCAAGTTTGATGGAGCCCTGTGGTTTTCTTCCCGATAGCCATAAAGCTCTCACTTGAGTCATTGTGCGGCCCAAGTTTCCTCCTCTTCTCCGCCCCCAGCCCCCAACGCTGCTGCGGAGTGTTAGGTCGAACTGTTTGCCGGGTTTCCGTCTGGGTTCCTTTGTAATTGTCAGAGACGTGTGTGTGTGTGTGTGTTGTGAATTGGTTTCATATAATTGCAGGATTTTGTAGCTAAATGCACTGAGGATGAAGTTCTTTTCTTTTTTTTTGAGCCATTTCAACAGTGTCTCATTCTTGCATAGTTAGTCTGCAGCTGGGTTTTTGGCAGTGAGACTAAGATAATAGTAATATTGTAGTAATTATGGGAACTGGTTGAAATAGGTTCAAGCTGAAGGCAATGCAAGAGTTTGGGGATTTGTATTTAGTACTTGACTATCACTCTATCACTAGGATTCTTAGAATGTAAACATTTTCATGGTTGGAAAATAGGCCATTGCTATTTGAAATGAAATACTGGAGTCTCAACCTTAATGTTTATTTGTAAAACGGATAATGAAAATAGTTTCCCCTTTGAGAGAGTTGAGCGCTCTGAAAATTGGGGTGCAGATATGTGAATGAAGTAATTAAAAGATACATAACAGTTAATTACTATTCAACTTTTTTGAGATATATAGATATATTTTGATGCAGTTGTACTAGTAATTCAAAAAACACTAGGGTATTCAAACAGATTTTTAAAGGATGTTTGTGTTTCAGTATTTTATGGCTTCCATTGTTTTGTATTTGTGGCTGTACTAAGTGGAGAAAAACTAGCTGAGCCTACCATCGCTTTTGAACACTTCTGTTTATTAAATGTTGCAGAAACATCGTGATCTCATGATCAGTATTGCACCATTTTCCTCTAAAGAATTTGTCTTCAGGTCACTATCAAATGATCCAGTTTAATAATGAACATAGGCAAAGATTATTTGAAACACATGTTCCCTTTTAAAGGCACCCACAATCACATAAGACTTCAGTATAGACACTGATTAGGAGGACCTGGACATCATTCAGGAGTGGTAGACATAGCAAGAAGCAAATACTTGGAAAAGTGAAGGCAGTGAATTCAAAACTTAGTTTTTACAGGAGACAGAATACAACGGCAAACTCCTAGAGGGGACAGGACTTTAAAAGTCTCTTTTGAGGCTAGAAGCCCGTCAAAAATGAATAATACGTATTAGTTTAGGAGTGAAGTTCTATAAATTTAGCAGTGAAGATCAGTAGCACTTTTATTTTTGTTCTTAAATATATTTTTCAGCATTCTTTCACTTTTAAAATTACTTTTTTAAAATTTCAAGTTAATATGAGGGTAAATACGATAGGTTACATTATTTGCATTTGTGAGGTAAAGTCCAAAGTGCCATTTAAACAGTTTTACTTAAAATAGTTTTAACTGTAATTGTTTATGAAAAGGCTCATGCCTGTTGGAAATTAATAACTTAATCCCCTCAATCCTAAAAACCATGTTCTTTAGCTAGTCAGATAACTTTTCTTGCCAAGAGGTTGGGGAAGTTGTGTAAATAAGAAAATCTTACTGTTAAAAGTAGCCTATGGGAAAAAATACATTGATTTGCTCATGTGGAAGAAATTATATTCCATAATGTAAAAAATAATTTTGAAAATGACCTTTCTTGGATGCTAATTTGGTGTGGAAAGATAGAACTTTAGTTCATATCTCTAAAGATTTTTGGAAAAATTTTTTTCTCTGTTTTATGGTGTTATAATTTTTAGACAATAATTAGAATTAAGGATGTAATTCAAAATGTTAAAGATGATGACTTGTGTCTTTGTGTATCTTTGATTTTTTATTTTATTTATTTATTTATTTTTTTTTTGAGGCAGAGCCTCAAGCTGTCATCCTGGATAGAGTGCTGTGGCATCACAGCTCACAGCAATCTCCAATTCCTGGGCTCAAGCGAGTCTCCTGCCTCTGCCTCCCAAGTAGCTGGGACTACAGGCACCTGCCACAACGGCCAGCCATTTTTGGTTGCAGCCATCATTGTTGTTTGGCGGGCCTGGGCTGGATTCGAACCCGCCAGCTCAGGTGTACGTGGCTGGCGCCTTAGCTCGTTGAGCCAGAGGTGCCGAGCCATCTTTGATTTTTTAAATTAAACATTTTTGGTTAGATATAGCCTAAGACCTAGATTGATTTTTATTTTAAACTGCAATAACAAAGTTCTGCTTTTAAAATCAAATTTGTGAAGTGAATTATTTTGTTAGTAAAATCTGAGAACAGTTTAGTTTCTGTAGTACAGGCATATCTTGGTGATATCGTGGGTTTGGTTCCAGAATACCTCAACAAAGCAAATTATCATAGTAAAGCAAATCATAGGAATGGATCGGTTTCTTAGTGCATATAAAAGTTATGTTTACAGTATACTGTGATATATTAAGTGTTCAATAACATTATGTTAAAAAATGTAGACTGACCATCTGAGCCTTCAGTAAGTCATCATCTTTCTGCTATTGGAAGGTTTTGCCTCAACGTTGATGGCTGCTGACTGACTGAGGTGGTGGTTGCTTATGGTGGTGGGGTGGGGCTGTAGCAGTTTCTTAAGATAATGAAGTTTGCCATTTATACTCCCTTTCAGGAAAGGTTTCTCTGTAGCGGTGATGCTAATTGATAGCATTTTACCCACAGTAGAACTTTCAGAATTGGATTCATTTCCTCCCAAATTCTGCTGCTGCTTTATCAACTACATTTATGTAACATTCCAAATCCTCTGTTGTCATTTCAACAAATGTTCACAGGATCTTCAGGAATAGATTGCATCTCAAGAAATCATTTTCTTTGCACACCCAGAGGAAGCAACTCCTCATCTGTTTAGGTTTAATCATGAGATTGCAGCAGTTCAGCCACGTTTATAGGCTGCTCCACCTTTTTTTTTTTTTTTGGAGACAGTCTCTCTGCAACCCCAAACTCCTAGGCTCAAGTGATCCTTCTCTCTTAGTGTCCTGAATAGCTGGGACTGTAGGTGCATGTCACTGTGCCTGGCTAATTTTTTCTATTTTTTTGTAGAAATGGGGTCTCACTCTTGCCCAGGATGGTCTCAAACTCCTAAATTCAAGTGATCCTTCCACCTTGGACTCTCAGCATGTGAGAATTACAAGTGCAAGCCACTGCATCTGGCCCAGGTGCCACTTCTAATTCTAGCTCGTTTGCTCTTTTCACATCTGCAGTGATTTTTAACAATGATTTTTACCATTGACGTCTTGAGCCCCTCAAATTTATCTGTGAGGGTTAGAATCAACTACTTTCAAAATCCTGTTAATGTTAGTATTTTGACCTTCTATGAATCATAAATGTTGATTGCATCCAGAATGGTAAATCCTTTCCAGAAGGTTTTCAGTGTACTTTGCCCAGATCCATCGAAGGAATCAACTATAGCAGTGGTAGCCTTATGAACTGTATTTTTTTTTTTGGAGACAGAGACTCACTGTGTCGCCTTTGGTAGAGTGCTGTGGCGTCACAGCCGACAACAACCTCCAGCTCTTGGGCTTAAGCTATTCTCACTCTCTCTTTTTTTTTTTTTTGTAGAGACAGTCTTACTTTATCGCCCTTGGTAGAGTGCCATCGTGTTACACAGCTCACCGCAACCTCCAATTCCTGGGCTTAGACAATTCTCTTGTCTCAACCTCCCGAGTAGCTGGGACCACAGGCGCCTGCCACAACATCCGGCTATTTTTCTTTTTCTTTTTCTTTTTTTTCTTTTTTTTTCTTTTTTTTTATTTTTTGAGACAGAGCCGCAAGCTGTCATCCTGGATAGAGTGCTGTGGCATCACAGCTTACAGCAACCTCCAATTCCTGGGCTCAAGCGAGTCTCCTGCCTCCGCCTCCCAAGTAGCTGGGACTACAGGCGCCTGCCACAATGTCCGGCCATTTTTTGGTTGCAGCCATCATTGTTGTTTGGCGGGCCTGGGCTGGATTTGAACCTGCCAGCTCAGGTGTACGTGGCTGGCGCTTTAGCCCGTTGAGCCACAGGTGCCGAGCCGCGGCTATTTTTCTGTTTCTGCAGTTTGGCTGAGGCCGCGTTTGAACCCGCCACCTTCGGTATATGGGGCCGGCGCCCTACTCCGTGAGCCACAGGCGCTGCCCCTTAGGCTATTCTCTTGCCTCAGCCTCCCAAGCAGCTGGGACTACAGGTGCCTGCCACAATGCCTGGCTATTTTTTGTTGCAGTTGTCATTGTTGTTTAGCTGGCCTGGGCCGGTTTTGAACCCTCCAGCCTTGATGTATGTGGCTGTTGCCATAACCAATGTGCTATGGTCGCTGAGCTGAAATGTATTTTTTTTTTTTTTAATTTCTTTTAAAGATGGGTTCCTGCTCTTGTTTAGGCTGGTCTGGAATTCCTGGGCTCAAGCATTTCTCCAGCTTCAACTGCCCGGGGTGCTAGGATTTTAGGCATAAGCCACCATACTCATCCTGTAATGTATTTCTTTTTTTTTTTTTTTCTTTCTTTCTTTTTTTTTTTGAGACAGTCTCAAGCTGTCGCCCTGGGTAGTCACAACTCACAGCAACCTTAGACTCTTGGGCTTAAGCGATTCTCTTGCCTCAGCCTCCCAAGTAGCTGGGACTACAGGCGCCTGCCACAACACCCGGCTATTTTTTTTTTTGTTGTTGCAGTTGTTGTTTTAGCTGGCCAGCTTTGAACCCGCTAGCCTCGGTATATGTGGCTGGCGCCCTGTATTATGGGCACTGCCCATGTAATGTATTTCTTAACAATAAGACTCGAAAATCAAATTTACTTCTTGATTCCTGGGCCACAAAATAGATGTTAGTAGGCATGAAAACATTTTTTTCTTTGTATATCACATCTCTGTCAGACCTCTTTGGTGAACAGGCACATTGTTAATGAGCAGTAATCTTTTGAAAGAAATCTTTTTTTTTCTGAGGTCTCAACAGTGGGCTTCAAATGTTGAGTAAACACTCCTGAAAACAGATGGGTTGTCATCCGGGCTTTGTTCCATTTCTCAGCACAGGCAGAGTTGATTTAATTTCATTTTCAAGGACCCTGGAATTTTTGGAATGGCAGAAGAGCATTGGCTTCAAATTAAAGTTGGTAGCTGCACTATGTCCTAATAAGAGACCCTGTTCTTTTTTTTTTTTTTTGAGACAGAGCCTCAAGCTGTCACCCTGGATAGAGTGCTGTGGTATCACAGCTCACAGCAATCTCCAACTCCTGGGCTCAAGCGAGTCTTGTGCCTCTGCCTCCCAAGTAGCTGGGACTACAGGCACCTGCCACAACGCCCGGCCATTTTTTTTTTTTGGTTGCAGCCGTCGTTGTTTGGCCAGGCCCGGGCTGGATTCGAACCCGCCAGCTCAGGTATACGTGGCTGGCGCCTTAGCCCGTTGAGCCACAGGCGCCAAGCCAAGAGACCCTGTTCTTTGACGTTTGCCACTGCTCTAGCCATGAAAGTCCTCGATGGCATTTTCTAGTAGAAAGCTGTTTCATCTAGGAGTTGAAATTTTTTTTTTTTTTTTGCAGTTTTTGGCCGGGGCTGGGTTTGAACCTGCCACCTCAGGTATATGGGGCCGGCACCCTACTCCTTTAGGAGTTGAAAATTTATTGTTAGGGTAGCCACCGTCATCAGTTAGCTAGATCTTCTAGATAAAACTTGTTGTAACTTTGTGAGTACTTGCTGCTTCACCTTGCACTTGCCTTTAACCTCACCAACCAACCTCTGCTAACTTCCAACTTTTCTTCTGCAGCTTCCTCACTCAGCCTTCATACAATTAAAGAGAGGACTTGCTCTGGATTAGGCTGTGTCTTAAGGGACTGTTGTGGCTGATTTGATCTTGTGTCCAGACGACTAAAACTTTCTCCATTATCAGCAATTAAGTTGTGTTCCTTTCTTATCATCACTGGAGTAGCACTTATATTTCCTTCAAGAACTTTTCCTTTGCACTAATAGCTTGGCTGTTAGGGTAAGAGGCCAGCTTTGGGCCTTCCTTGGCTTTCAAAGTGCCTTGGTCACTAAGCTTAATTTATTTCTAGTATAGATTTTGATTTAAAGTGAGATAGATAGGAGTCTTTTTTTTTCTCTTGAACACTTAAAGGCCACTGTGGGGTTAAAAATTGGCTTAACGTCTTATATCTCAGGGGATAAGGTGGCCCCAGGAGAGAGAGAGAGAGAAAGGGGATCAGCCCCTGGTTGTTGGAGCAGTCAGAACATACACAACATTTATTAAGTTTACTGTGTTATATAGGTGTGATTCATGGTGCCCCCCAAACAATTACAGTAGTAACATCAAAGATCACTGATCATGGCTCGGCGCCTGTGGCTCAACGGGCTAAGGCACTAGCCACGTACACCTGAGCTGGTGGGTTCAAATCCAGCCCGGGCCCGCCAAACAACAATGACGGCTGCAACCAAAAAATGGCTGGGCATTGTGGCGGGCGCCTGTAGTCCCAGCTACTTGGGAGGTGGAGGCAAGAGACTCACTTGAACCCGGGAATTGGAGGTTGCTGTGAGCTGTGATCACGGCACTGTACCCAGGGTGACAGCTTGAGGCTCTGTCTCAAAAAAAAAAAAAAAAAAAAATCACTGATCACTATAATATATAATAATAACAGTGAAAAAATTTAAAATACTGCAAGAATTAGCAAAATGTGACATAGAGACATGAAGTGAGCACATACTGATGAGAACGTGGTCCTGATAGGCACATTTGAGGGAGGGTTGCCACAAACCTTCAGCTTGATAAAAGTGCACTATGTGTGAGGTGTAGTAAAGCAAAGCACAATAAATGAAGTATGCCTGTACTTTAAAGCTCCAGTTTAAGAACACATTTTTCAGACTAGGCATGGTGGTGCACATCTGTGATCCCAGGTACTTGGGAGTCTGAGGGGGAGGATTGCTTGAAGCCAGTAGTTCTGGGCTATGCCAGTCAGATGCCTGCACTATGTTCGGTATCTCTATGGTGACCTCTTGGGAAAGAGGGACTGGCCCAGGTTGGAAATAGCCAGGGAAAACTCCTGTGTTGGTCATTAGTGGGATTGCATTTGTGACTAGCCACTGCACTCGGCCCTGGGCAATACAATGAGACTGTGTCTCTTGAAAACACATTTAAAAAATGTTTATTTTATTTTTTTTAAATTTTGGAATGGTTTCAATCTGCTGTCCAGGCTAGAGTGCAGTGGTGTGATAGCTCCTTGAAGTCTCAAACTCTTGGGCTTAAGTGGTCTTCCTCTCTCAGCCTCCTTGGTGTATGTGTGTGGGGGACAACAACATATTCTCACTACCATTTCCCCTTACTAAAGTTTCTTAAGTAATTAGTAATAAATTAATGTGGAGGTCTTTGAGAATTTTTAGCAATACTTTCATAAATTATTTAAAATGCAAGTTTTAAAATTTGGTCAAAGTAAGTGGCCTTACTTGAATCAGTATAGGCAGTTCCCGGGTTGTACAAGAGGTAGGTTCTGTAGGTTTTGTCCTTTAGTTGAATTTCTATTTAAGTTGTAACAGGTACACTTAATGATTACCTATAATAGCCTCAGTTTGTAAGTGTAAGTTACATGTACGTTGGATGTTTGTAACTTGGGGACTGCCTGTGTAAAGCAATGGAGAAATGCCCTCTGTTCCTCCATTTTTAAAAACTGGGTTCTATTATGGAAATAACATTTAGATAAACATATATGTTTTAACTTTGAATTTAAATGGAATTTACAGGAGTGCTGTTCACTGTAGCCCTGTATAAACACTAATGAAATGTTTTACAGATAAAAGTAGGAAATATTAATAGATGTTTTTACCTTTATGGCACTATTTCCACTCTTTAGCAGTTGGCAACCTCAGAAAAACACTAGTTGTTGCATCATCATGAAGTTTACCTTTTTTTTTTTGGAGACATGGTCTTGCTCTGGAGTAGAGCGTAATGATGTCATCATAGTTCGCTGCAACTTCCAACTCTGGGCTCAAGTGAAACTCTTGCCTCAGCCTCCAGAGTAGCTGGGTCTGCAGGCGTGTGCCAGCATACCTGGTTAATTTTTCTGTTTTTTTTTTTTTTTTGCAGAGAAGAGGTCTCCCAATATTGCTCAAACTAGTCTTGAACCCCTGGCCTCAGCAGTTCTCTTACTTTTGTCTCCAAAAGTGCTAGGATTACAGGTGTGATCATGCCCAGCCTCAAAGCTTACCTATTTTTAAGAACATGATGGTGTTTTCTTATAAACGTTAGCTAAATTTATTTAATTAGAATAATCCTAGTTAAATCTTTGTACATTTCCATTTACTATAAACTTATTTTTTAGAAAAAGACTGAAATCATACCTTTGAATTTTATCCAACAATAGAGGAAGAAGAGTAACATTAACTGGGCACCTATGTGGTATTACTGTCTTTTTATAGACAAATTATATCTGGGACAGCTTTTGTACTCTATGTCTCACTTATTATACACCATGTGCCAGACCTGAGCTGAGTGTTTTAATGCTTTACTTCTTTATTCTTCAGAACTATTGAATTGTAGGTGCTATTTATAGCCTCATTTTATAGATTGAAGGGCTGGACATTTAGAATTAGAGTAGCTTGCCCAAGGTCAGTCAGCTCTTGGTCAGGGAGCTTCTAATAGCATGTGGCCTTAGAGGCTGAAAAGGACTGGAATAGACAGAGTGGTAGTCTTGAAACTTAACCCAGTTTCCTGAAGTAGGAGTAAATAGTATGCAAGTATAAATTACTGTGCCTGGAAAGTTTAAGTAATTACATTTTCTGTTTGAATCTGACACTTTTAGAACATGAAGTTCTGATCTGGCTAACATAGTATAATAGGCATTTTAATGGCTGTATCACAATTGTTTACTTATTTTATTTTTTGTTTTGTTTTCTTTTTTTTTTTTTAGAGACAGAGTTTCACTTTGTTGCCCTAGGTAGAGGCTGTGGCGTCACAGCTCACAGCAACCTCCAACTCCTGGGCTTTGGCGAGTCTCCTGCCTCAGCCTCCCGAGTAGCTGGGACTACAGACGCCCACCAGAACGCCCAGATATTTGTTTTTTGTTTTCTTGTGTTAACAGCCTGCTAGAATGTTTAATTATTTTGAATCAACTTAGAATTAAATAAAAATATATAATGCACAGAGAAGTGACTGATGCTTCTTATTTGTGAAAGGACATGATTCACGTTTATGGTTTTTCATTGGTGATTTTTCTTGGGTTGATGTTGTTTATGATGGAAACAGTTTTGTAGGAAGCAAGGAAAAATGACATATTTCTCCTTACACAGGTTTAGCTCCTTGTAGTAAATCCTAGTATTCATAATTTCTAACAAATTGCAGCTCTATAAATGTTTCTGAAGTGAATGTATTTATTTTCACCAATTTAGAATTTTCCATCCTGCTTTTAAGACTTTGACATATTCTCTCCTCCGTTATTTGGGGCCAGTGATCAAAACTAAGTCTCAAAAGAACCTAAAAAGTCATGTTTGTGGATTGTCTAGCCTAGGATTTTTGTTTGCCCCTGTGTTCTTTGTTAAAATTCCTGTGTTTCGTGGTTTGGAGTCAGCTGTGAAGTACAGGTGCTTGTTGTATCTCTTTCTTTCTTGACCAGAGCATTATACCTTTACTGGACTGATGAAAGCTTAATGCTTTTTTAATATGTTATATATTTTTTAGTGGATGTGTATCATCTTGTGAGAGTGTAAGTTCCATTGAGGGCAGAAACCTTGTTTTATACATTATTGAATCCCCAGGGTCTGATATAATATTTATTGAATAAATGAGTGAAAGATCACATTCACTTATTAAGGGTCATTAATTATTGGAGAACTGTTAGTTGTGTTAGTCAGCTGTCTGTTGTTTTGTTTGCCTTGGTAAAGAAACTCATTTTAAAACCATTTAATACTGGGGAAGAACTTGGATCATCTGTGTTTTCACCTTTGAATCCTTTATTTTCTAACGACTGTCATCAAACTTGGGCCAGAAAAAAAATACTGCTCTGACCCTTTACAAATTTTGAAATTTTCTCTTTTTTTTATAAGTCGGTTTTGTCGGAATTGATCTTGCATTCATTAGGGCTTATCCTATGTTCTGAAGACATACAAAGTTATTCAGGGTGACACAAAATGAGTGGGATTTTTGATTACTGGTTCAGAAGTTCTAATATATCTTTTACTAAATGTCTGGATTCACTGGATGTTTTACAGTGAAAAACTTTAACTTTATGCCCCTTAACCATTTGAAAGAAAACCATCTTCCTAATACTGAAGTGCAAGTTATGCAGTATGCTGGCTTATCCTTGATCAAAGTGTTTTGTACTGCCGTGCTCCTGTTCAGATAAAATATTTTGAAAGTAACAGGTCATAATGCCCTAAAGTAAGGAAAGTCAACATTTGGGTACAAAATCTCTTCTTGAGACTTTGCAGCTTGCTTTTTCTTGCTGTTCTTCCTTAGTCTTTCTGTATTGTGAGTGGGTAAGTCACACACGCATTCTGGTAAGCTCCAGTGCTTCTTAAAGCAGTAGCAGTCCTGCAGCATCACCACCATCTTTTTATTCTAGCTATAGTAGTACTTGGCAGACATGCAAGTGCTGAGGCCCTACCTGTCTGCTAAATCAAACTCTGGGCGTGAGTCTTAGCAAGCTTCTTGAACTTGCTTTCTAGGTGCTTTGATGCATGGTTAGTGTTTGTGAACCACTACTTTAGGGTATTGAGGTAAAGGCAGGTCAGAGCAGGTGAAAATCAGTCTTTGAGACGTGTATGATCTCTTCTTGATCACTTAAATTGGCTAGAGAAGTTGCCCTTCAGGAATCTAAATATGTTAGGATTTTCAGAATCTTGATAAGACCTTACAACTATTCTGTTTAGGGATTTTGATGTTTTATGCTGAGACCACTTAATCCTTTTGAATCTTGGTTTGGTATTTAAATGGACGATTTTACATTGAAATTGCAATATGAGTGGATACTGGATGTGTGGCTTTTGGCAAATGGATGGAGAGTGCTTACATATTAGTGCTTAAGGTAGAAGTTCTCTGGTGGTTGTGTTTTGGGGCTGAAAAATTGGTTAGTGTAGCTGGCGGGTTTGAATCCAGCCCGGGGCCCACCAAACAACAATGACGGCTGCACCCCCCACCCCAAAATGGCCGGGTGTTGTGGTGGGCGCCTGTAGTCCCAGCTACTTGGGAGGCGGAGGCAGGAGACTCGCTTGAGCCCAGGAGTTGGAGGTTGCTGTGAGCTGTGATGCTACGGCACTTTATCCAGGGTGACAGCTTTAGGCGCTGTCTCAAAAAAAAAAAAAAAAATTGGTTAGTGTATTACTAGAGTTGGTGGTTGCCATGTCTTGGGGTAATGACAAATTTGCATTGTGTGAATTGATTTTTATGCCTGGTATTGAGTTAATATCTAGATTTAGTACATTCTTCGGTCCTTTCTGTTTTTCCTAAGAAAAAGGCTAAATAAAAGGTAGTCTACAAAAACGGAATTGGTGATGTGCCTTATTTCTATCATGTTTTATGCAGAATTAGATGAATTGCCTGGCAAAGAGACTATTGTAAGCTCAGGGACAGGGATTCTGTATTATTCATGAGGTATTTTTAAGTCCCCGCCCAGTTTGCTCATACAACTATTGTAGGTGGTTAGTAAGTAATTTAATGAAGAAGAGTCCCCTTCTGCTGAGGTAACTTTAGGTTGTCAGTGTGTTGATAATGGAGGAATTTAGATGAATGAGAACACTGGGAAGAGTTTCAGAAAGGATCTGAAGGGAATCAGAAAAACAAAATGGTTTTGTGGAGGTTTTGTTCTAAGTATTTAAATATATGAAAGTAGTTACAAAGGTAGAGAAGAGTTAGGGATAAACAGTGAAACTAATTTATGTAATTGCAAAACAATAAGAATGTTTCCATGTGAATTTCCCCTATAATCAAACTTCTACTCAACTGTGCAGCTCAATTGAAAGCAAAAGTAATAGCAATAGAAATTAGATGGTGGGAAAAAATGATCTGGAATATTTTCTTCCTCAAAATTGGTCATTGGCATTAAAGTTATCCTGTATAGTCAGTTGCAGACAATGACCACCATTTTGAGTGCTTGGCCTACAGTACAATGAATGTTAGTAAATGATTCTCTGATACTCCTCTCTAAAAAGTTAGGCTCCAGCCATTGGCCATTCTTCTTAGATCACTTAACTGCTTATGGTCCTTTTTGGTCTTGTATTTTGTCTCCTCTCTGCGCCCCTGCTGGTGGTTTCTGTGGTGTTGCCATTTTGTGGTTTTAAATAGCTTTTTTCCTGATTGTAAAAAAGGTTGTACTTTTAAAAAAATACTTTCACTGGCCATTTGGCTATTTTTCTATTAGGTCTAATGGTGTTTTTTTTCCTTCATTGATTTGCGGCTTCTTTATGCATTTAGGACACAAGTCCTTTCTTATATATTTTGCCACTATCTCCTTCATTGGTGGTGTTTAGTTTCATTGACTCCTTATGGTGTTTTTGTTGATAAACAGAAGTTTAATGTACTCCACTTCATCAGTAGTTCCCTTTATAGTTAGTGCTTTTAGTGTTTTTCCCTACCCTGAACTCATGAACTAATTCTTGTTTCTTTTTTAAGTATTTCATAATTTTGCATTTCCTCTTTAACTTTATAATTCACTTGGAATTGGTTTGGGTGTACAGTGTAAAGAAGAGCCAATTTTTTTAAACATGTGGTCATTTAGTTTTCTTAACACCATTTATTGAAAAGGGCATCTTTTCCACTGATATTCTATGGTGCTGCCTTTGTTGTAAATCAAGGATCTATATGTATGTGTGTCTGCTTTTAGACTCTACTTGATTTCACTGGTAGTAAGCTGTCTAGATTATTATAGCTTTATGTTTAGGAAAAACTCAAATAGTGCTTTTTCTCTTCTCTATAATCAATACATAAGACACCTTTTTTTTTTTTTTTGAGACAAGGTCTTGCTTATCTCTCAGGCTAGGGTACAGTGGCATTATCATAGCCCAACAACCTCAAAGTCCTGGGCTTGAGCAGAATAGTTCTTCTGCCTCAGCCTCCCAAGTAGCTGGGACCAAGTGGGCCACTATACTTGCTAACTTTTCAATTTTTTCTAGGGACAGGGTCATGCTTTTCCTCGGGCTTTTCTCAAACTCCCAAAATTCGAAGATTATAGGCATGAGCCACCATGCCTAGCCAACACAGAAGACTTTCGTGACCCCGAAATATATGGGGATTTCTCCCTGCCAGGTTGCAAGAAAGAAGTTCTGAAGTTGACACCAGTTGGGTGTCCTCCAATTCAGTTCTAATACTGTCAACCTGGAGGTTGCATCAGATCCCATAGGTTAAGGCCTTGGTCCCCAAGACTTCCCCACGAGTCCCAGGTATGAGCCTCCAGAACTCCTGACTGATTGGCTTCATGTTGGGGTTCTCATAACCCACTGTTTGCATTTGATTGATTTGCTGGAGTGGCTCACAGAACTCAGGGAAACATGTTTACTTGTTTATTCTGAAGGATATTACAAGGGATACAGATGAAGAGGTGGGCAGGGTGAGGTATGAGCGAAGGGATGGAGCTTCCACATCTTCCATGGTTATTCCACCCTATAGGAACCCCCACAAATTCCCCTGTCCATAGAAACTCTCCGTACTTGTCCTCTAGGGTTTTTATGGAGGCTTCATTAGATAGGCACTGGCCTTTGGTGATCTCTCTGACGGTTAGTCCCTCTCCCCTTCTGAGAGTTGATCTTGGTCTTTCTGGTTAGAAGCTCCATCCTGAGGCTATTGGTCAACATACAAAAGGACATCACTTTGGAGATTCCAAAGATTTTAGGAGTTCTATGCTAGGAAACCAAATATGTATTTTGCAGTGTCACACTTTATAATAAATCCTATCATCGTGAAATTCTTCACACTTGGTTCTCCTTTGAGGGTACCTTGGTTATTCTTGACCCTTTGCAGATCTGTATGTGTTTTGGAATTGCTTGTCAATTTCTAAAATAATTCTTCCAGATGTTTTGGATTACAATGAATGTATAGATGTATTTGTGGAGAATTGTTTCCAGTTTTGGGTTATTACAAATGAAGTTTTATGTATTATTTTTGAATATAGACTCTCACGTCTCTTGGGAATGATTGGCCTTACGGACGAGAATGGCTGGATCATATGATATGTGATAGGGTTAGAAAGCTCAGTAGGTGCCTTATATAAGGGATGGGAAAAGAATTTCTCTAGGCCCAGGTTAGGATATAAGAGTATAGACTTTATTCTGTCTTAGAGAGAGAGAAGAGCAGGAGTAAGTGGGAAAGAGAATAGGGATAGAGAGAAAAAGCAGAGGTCATGCTTACTGTGGTAAGGTTATATACCTTGGAAGATCCAACCTTTGATTCCTGTCCTTCCCTGGACTATTGTAAAAATGAGAGTTGAAAATTTTCAGAATTGGTAAAAGCCTTCTGGGAAAAGGTGGTTTCTGTGCTTGTTTAAATTTTTGAGTTTCTGGTTCTCCTTTAATTTTGTCCTGAATTCTTTTCTTTTCAGTTTGTGGTTGCTTTTAAGATTTAAAAAATAAGGTGTAGGGGGCGGCGCCTGTGGCTCAAAAGGAGTAGGGTGCCGGCTCCATATACCGGAGGTAGTGGGTTCGAAACCAGCCCCGGCCAAAAACTGCAACAACAACAACAACAACAAAAAATAGGCGTTGAGAAAAAGGAACACTTAGACACTGTTGGTGGGATTGCAAACTAGTATAGCCTCTTTGGAAAGAAGCATGGCAAATCCTCAAAGAACTAAGAGTGGACCTTCCTTTTGATCCCGCAATGCCATTTCTAGGTATCTACCTAGAAAGAAAAAAAAAATCATTTTACCATAAGGACATATCAGTTCACAATCACCAAGATGTGGAATCACCAAGAATGTTTATTGCCGCTCAAAGCACAATCACTAAGTGCCCATTCATTCTACACATGAATGGATTAATAAACTGGTATATGTGTATACTATGGAATACTATTCAGCCATAAAAAGGAGACTTTACATCTTTTGCATTAACCTGGGTGGAGTTGAAACACATTCTTTTTAGTAAAGTATCACAATAATGGAAAAGCTATGTACTCAATACTCAGTAGATGGAGAAACACACACCTACACAAGAGAAAAACATAGTTAAACTCAAGTGGTGGAGGGGGGAAGAGGGAGAGGGATTGGTGTGCTCTCACCTGACAGGTGCAATGTAAGGGATATTATGGCACACCTCCTGGGTGAGGGGCACAATTACCACTTGGGCTCTACCTAACATGCATGCAGCGTAACCTAATTGTCCGTACCTTTATATTAAACTGACATAAAAAAATAAAGCATGAATACAGCAAAAAAAAAAAAAAAATTTAAAAAATATTCTGTCTTCTCTTTTTTTTAAGTCTTTTTTTAAGAGAAAGGTTGGATCATAAATCATAGCCTGCAGTTGAGAAGCCAAAGATTTCTTTTTATTTCACTTCATAGCCTAGACCAGAACCTTATGTCTGAGATGGTAACCACTAGCCACATGTGGCTATTTAAATTGAAATGAATTACAGTTCAGTGAAATTAAAAGTCCCATTCCTCAGTTACACTAGACACATTTTAGATGGCTAGTGGCTAACACATTGGACTGTGCATACACAAAACACTTTCATCATTGCAGAAACTTCTATTGTATAGTGCTGGCTAGAGTAAGCAACCCTCATCAGGAACTTACACAGTGTTACGTGGATCTGCATTTGAGAACCATTGATGAGAGCATCCTTGCTGTTTAAATTTGAATTTTTTTTGGAATCTTTACCGCTGGACAGATGATGGAGTTAGTTTAATAGGTTTATTGTGAATCCTGTCCATAAGATAGTGTGGGCTCTGAGATGGGTTTAGATGGTGAAATGTGACGCTGCAGTACACTGCGCAGAGGGTCATTAAGTATTTTAACTTACGAATACTTGATTTAATTGAGAGATTTAGTAGAAACATTCATTTTTTTTTTTTTTTTTTTTTTTTTTGCGGTTTTTTGGCCAGGGCTGGGTTTGAACCCGCCACCTCCGGCATATGGAGCCGGCGCCTTACTCCTTTGAGCCACAGGTGCCGCCCCAGTAGAAACATTCATTATGTGTTGATCTGTGGCCCAGACTCAGTAGGTCCAGTTGCTCTCATCCCACCATCCCGGCCCTCAGCCAGTCACAGTGCAGTGCAAGGCTGCAGGGCACTGCTGTGGCTGGTAGGAGGACCACAGCATCCACTCTGAGGGACCAATAGAAATTAGTTTGGTGAAGAGAGGAGGTTGGGGGGAAGGTTCTAGGGAGAAGAAAAGCACAAGCAAAGCCTAGAGGTTGGTGGGAACGTGCAGAGATTGGTTTACTGCATCTTTTTTTTTGTTGTTGTTTTTAAATACATGTATTTTATTATTCTTCATTACATTATTTTCCCCCCACCCCACCCGTCCGTGATAAGACAGAATTGATTTACAGAAAAGAATACAGAAAACACCAAAGCTCCTGGTAGTGGGAGAGATTTCAAGTAGGGAGAGAGAAGCTCTCTCCGTTCCTCTCCCGGTCTTTCCCC